>JABMBS010153243.1:0-13107 GCA_018491695.1 Lissonota sp. PSUC_FEM 10030012 | reverse complement strand
TTGAAGTAATGATGATAGAATTCGGAAAATTTGGTATGTTTTTACATCAAGTATTCAGGAGGTCGTGTAAAAATTTCACGACGATTAAGAAGCTATTTATTGAACAATCAACATTAACAAATTTCTTAGCGATTCAACTACCTTAAACAAACACATGTGTCGATTTTTCGTTCAACCGAACATTCGAAACTTGGAGTATCCACAAATGTCCGTTTATCAATTATTGTACAAATAAAAAAAATGTTATTTTTTTCTTTCATATCTGACAGAACTGCCAGATTACGTGAGCGGAAAATTTTGCAATGGCTTCCCGGAAGACTGGGAAAACGTTTATCAGGTATGGCGTAATTTCGTTAGTGAAGGTAGCAGATTAAGTTTTCGATGGCCAACGCCGATCACCGACAGCGACGACGACATTAAGAGTGAAATGACGGAAATTTCTAATCCAAACTTCAATAGACGCAACAAGTTGCGTTCACCACGAAAGCGTTCAAGATCCTTCCAAACGCTATCCACAAGGTCACCCTATGTTGTGAACAAAGAGAATCAATCGGAAAACAAACTCCGCTCCTTTTCTCAAATACACAATGGTCCTGTTGAATCTCCGTTGAAAGCCTTGGCCATGGCCTCAAACAGCCCCTCGAATAATCGTTCGGGAGATTTACGCTTCGAGAACGCCCCTTCTGGTTCAGATGCAAAGTTTGACAAGGCTGAATCGTTGCATAAAACTAGTACAGCGACTTTCGACAATGATCGTAAATTTGTCGGCAACTCATTAAAAGACATTATTCAAGAGGACAAGATAAATCTTATCATCGACAATTTGACGAACAAAAATTGCTCGCAAGAATATATCCAGAAAATCGTTGAGATGTTTGACTGCATGAAATACGTCGTTTCTTATCAATCATCAAGCTCGGATAACCGAGAAAACAGTAATTCTGTTTCAAAGCCCTCGACAGAATTTTCTCGTTCACCGTCTGAGAAAAATCGATCAACAAAAAGAATGAACGATCGCGAAACTATCGTTCATAGTTGCATGAACACAATCGATTGTCGAGATAATCAATCGCGTGAAAATGACGATTGCTCAAGGAACATTGGTACCAAATCGAACGGAGCAGTTTATAGCGGCAGCGCTCGGCGAAAATCGATTCACGATCATTACGATAGTTCAGAGTCCGGAAACGATTATGATGACTCGCCCAACAGATCGGCGATGGAACCGTATTCTTTGTCGAATTACCGAATGCGAAAAATTCGCGGACGCAAGGAGTATAAACGCTCATTAGTGGGAATCAAGCAGCCGTATCGCAATACTGGGAGAAGCTTTGACGCATCACGAGGGCCATACGTAGAATCAACTCCAATATCCAGAAGCAACGATTATAATCCAAGCGACACGTTTTCAATGACAAATAAGGCCGTATTGAGTAAGAGTCTCTGTCAATATTTTTCAAAACGCAGATTAATGGAAGAGCATGAAAATGATGACACTTATCATTCGAGTATCTGCATAACCGAAGACGAGAATGAGAATGGAAATAAAAAAATTTATGATTCGAGCGTCAGTATTACCGAAGACGATTGTGATCTTCGGGCTGTTCAGGAGGACCCGAAGAGATCTTTGAAATATTATCCAGAACAAAAATCACATCCTGTTGAATCGGATATGCGTAGAATGGAAGATTCAGGTCATGATCAAAAGGAATTAATGTACTATCCTGAGAGCAATTTTCATTCACCCGGAGCAAAGATTGATCGAGATACTCCTGAGCGCAAAAATTATATTTCTCGGAGACCCGTCGCCGCCAATCGACGCGAATCCGCTCACATTTCTGTTCGAATGACAATGAACCAGAGTATCGATAATCTTGCTAGAGAAAACTTGGAGGATTCAGCTCACAACTCCCCTAAAGTAAAACCCCAAAAGGAATCTGATCCAATCTACGATATGGCAAAAACAGAATCAAACTCTTTGTGTCCCCTCAGCCGCCCAAAACAATTGGATACTCAGGAGAATTTGAAAGCTTCTGAGGTACTGCTTCATAATACAAAAAAATCGCGAGATTGTCAAAAGCCCGTCGCGGTCAGCTCCGAAATAGTGAAGATCAATCTTCCTCCACTTAATTCACCAAGTACAAAGGAAACTGAAAATAACAAAAAGGCGGATATCTTTCTGGATAAAAAATCAGAACCCAATCACGCGTCTATCAGTCCGAAAAATACACAAAACAGTGAGAGTATCTTGGCTGAAACAAAGACAACCCAAGCGATGATGACCAGATCTAGGGACAAAGAGACTGGTTCAAAAATACGAGATGGTAAATCATCGGGGCGAGAAAGAAAATCTGAAAACGTTGAGCAAACAAAGAATCCGAAGAAAACAGTCCTCGCGAAATTTGGGTCCGAAGACAATCCGAAGCAACTAACTGGTTGGGTACCTGCCGTTATTTGCGGCAACGAGAACGGGGACGTAAAGTGTCATTTGATCTTCGAGGGTAAATTACTGAAGTACGTGTTCCATTGAAATACATTATTTTACACAATTTTCCCCCTTCTACAGAAAGCTTTGTTTTCGAGGAAGAATTGAATTTTCATTCGCGATTCAGCACGAGAAAATTCATAATTTACACATGTTCATGTTTGTGCTCCTTATAGCGAAGCTGGCCACGTTGTTAGTCGAAGATTCACGACCGATTTCGTAAAACGAAGATTAAACTCAAAGTCGATCGAAACTGTTGACCACGTATTCTATCGACTTGTCGGTGATATGAATGATACTAAACACGGTAAGAAAGCATGAAAATTAATCATTAATTTCAACTTATGGTGATTAATTTATTTTATCATTGTTTCCGTGTCCTCAGTGGTTCCGACTGATTTGGTGAAACTATGTCGCACCGGTTGTCCCAGTAAGATCGACAATTTTTGCGAAAAGTGGAAATCTTTGGTTGCCGGTGAGAACTAAATTTACTGTGCGATTCTATCGGTTTTACAATGTTTCTAAAAAAAGTTTTGAGTTATACTTCTTAAAAGTAACAATGAGTTCAAAATATTTCGGAGCGCCGCAAATTCATATTTTCAAGCATATGATGATAGGCTTGATGTTCCAACATTCAAAGCGTGAAATTGTGAAAGATTTAGCTTCACGAAACTGAAACCCTCAAAATTAAATATTGGTACATTGATCACTACTGTTTCTTTATAATGTAGCTTAAAGTGATTCGTTCAACCGCTTATGTAATATGTAAATTTACGATTTACGGTGATTTTAATACTACTAATATGAGAAATATCGGGGGACTATGTAGGAAGCAACGAAACTCTACCGATGCTACGAACGCACAACACTTCGGTCGACTGTCTCAGCGTGCCGACGAGTTCACGAGGACGACGTATATTACCACCACTGAATTATTGGGATGGTGAATTAATTTAATATTTGTTTTCTTACGTTAGCAATTATTTGCTTAGGGCATGCTAAAGTTTGCAACTTTATTATAGGTGAAAGGATAACTACGAAGGACAATAAAGCAATTTATAGTCCAGGCAATTGTCAAGAATCATCGATTACTTCGTCATTGGAAAAGACTAATGATGAAAATCGTGATAAGTCTAATTCTCCGCCTAAAACAAAGGCCAGACGTATTCAGAATTTCACTGCTACCAAGAATAAAAATAAGGTAATTAAAATTTCGCGTAATTGATAATCTCGTTACAATATATTTTGCTACAGAAAAAATTGTATTTCTTCTATGCAGGATTCGGAAAAAATATTGTCCCCAGATCACAGCGAATCTCATACGAAAAAATCACTGCCGCGCAGCCTTCAAGCATCCAGAAACGGCAAAAGAAAATTGGCAAGAAAGGAGGTGCACCAAACCTCGAGCGAGTCTGATGAAGAAGAGAAAATAAGATTTCGGGTGAGCGTACAAATACTTTTCCCTTTCAAGAAATTTAATTTGCGTCCATATGTGGCAGAATCTTAAAATAAGATGTTTCCACATTCGCAAAGAGAGAAGATTTGTTATTATCCAAATACCATGAAAGAAGTACGTGCAAATTAACTACTCTTATATATTTTTTTTTTCAGAAACGTAAAACGAGAAAGGGTGCTTCGACTTTAAGCGTCGATACTGGATCGAGGGAAAAATTGCAAGACCATTGCGGAAATGCTACTACGATGCCGAGTCTGAGGCAAGTACGTATCGATTTATACTCGAAGTGTAAGATAGTGAATTCGAGAAAAAGAGTTGATAAGCAATGACAAATTGTTCCGAATCGTTTTTTAGAGTCGCTGCTCGCGGTCAGATTCATTCGAAAAGAGTCCTGCAACGGAGACTAAGTCAAAGTTGCGAAAACGTCCGAAGGTAGATAACGATAACGGACAGACAATCACACCCGCAATTTCCAAACAGTGAGTATCAACAAATCAATGTGCTATCATTCATTTACCTCGGGTTGAAACGTGAGGTTCATTTTATTGACGTAAAAAATTGCAAAAGACATTCTGCTGAGTATCCTATTAAAACTGATTGTCTTAAGCACAAATCATCTTCTATCTTCAAAAATGAATGAATCATGAATGTTGTGGATACAACTTGTTTTCTGCTTTGGCAAATATCGAACATAAGCATTTTTCCAAAAATCGTTATCTACATATTTATGACTGAAAAAAAATGACTCAGAAATGCAATCAAAGGGATTTTGATTTTCGGCACGTTTCTTTGTTTAGATTTGATATAGAAGTGAGATATATTTTGTAGATAACTTTTTGAAAAATCACGTTTCCAATATTGCCATACCAAAATATACATTTTGTTCTCTTTATAGATTGACAACGAGAGAAGTGTCCGGGGTAACATGTACGTTTTACAACAACGCGCCGATGCTCGACGACGATTTGTCAGAGGATCAATTATCAATAATATGAACCCGATAATTTCAAGATAAACATAATTTTATTACAATATTTTCATATTCGAACGCTGACGATAAAAATATATTTTTTTTTAAGAACAATCATTATTGCTATAATTATTCCTGAAAGGAAAAAAATAATAATTTGTCAGGATACAATGTATAAGAGTTATTTCTGTTTAATATCACTGTGAAGCAATTGTACAAAATATATGCAAATATTGTCTTACGATGTAAATGAACGTAATAAACATTTAATAATTTCATTGAATAGTTTCGATTAATTCTCATGAAATGTCGAGAAAAGACTCATTTGCGCCCTTCTGTTCTAGCCATTGATCAGAAAGTGTGTCTTGACAATTTTCCACATCATATTTCAATTTTCTTTACTATTGAACGAAAAATCGTCACTTACGAAGGGACTAGTCTGAGTTTTGTATTCATCAACAATATGTAGATGATGATAGACATTGCCTAATGTTGTGATTGATTATCATCATGAAGTTTATTCGTTTGTACGAAATAAATAAACGTGAAAACGCGAAAAAAATCTAAATAGACGCGAAATTCAATTTCGAATTTGCGTCTGTAAATTCATTAGTACGAATGAAATTTTGAGCCTCGTCAGCAATTTCGCTTTATTGCGATATGCCAGTTCAATAAATAAATAAAAATATTTCACTATTTTGGTCGGAGCACGCAAAATATGTGATGTAGGAGTATGGTTCATAACCATTGCGAATTGTCAAGCAGTATGAATAAATAATTGTAAAATTTTAATTGCGAAACAAATGTACATTCATTAATCTTCTCTTTTATTACTCACAATTCCCACGAAAAGCCAATGGGATTTACGAGATTTGTGTAAAATTCAGAGGCGTCGATTTCGCGGATTAAAATAAAAATAAATATCGTTGAACAATGATTCACTATGCGCTCTATGCAAAATAATGAGCCACAGATAAGAACGATTTGTTTATGGTGGATTAGAAATAATCCAGGGGGGAGCGAATGTACTGCGCATAAAATGCGAAAATAGACCCGATATTACAATTTGCAAAAAATCGCTTCATGATGCAAAAAAAAGTAACAAAACTCACTGTAGTCCCCCCCTCAATGCGAATAAATAATAATTTAAAAAAGTTGTATACACATATTACGGCGCAGAGCCTTAAATCCCATTGGGAAGTTTCTTTTTTTTTTGTACTTGAATATTATGTACAAACAAAAAATGGTACTAATATTCGAACTGCGCTAAAAATGGGCTAAGTCGAAAGAAATCGATGTATAATCAATGGATAAAAATGAGCTTGATTTACGCTTGCAAATCACCGATTCGGCACTTGTGTGCACATTCTTTTAATACAATCCTAGGGATAACGAAACTTCTCGCAATTTCGCGAATTGTATTATATATGAGGAGCGCTTATCCCGTGTCAAATATATATAATGATATGGTAAAAAGAACCTGTGGCGTTGCTAGCTCTCGTCATAGAGGGGAGTACCGTCCCCGCTTAGCGACATGCTACGCGGGCTTGAATTTGTATGAGGTGTTCCACGCGGTGACTTGTACGACGGAGTTCGAGCCGATGGTGGTCGCATTCGGGGAGTTGCCCGGCCCAACGAATCGTCGTATCCTCTTGGAGTTTTCCGGGAATCCTCGTATCGTGGTGTGGTGCTCCTAATAATTGTATACTCATCGATTAATAACCAAATTGAAGGTATTACTTTAGAATTTTACAAATAAAGCAGCTGGTTCTTCGCTCAAGTTTACAAAGATATATCATCTTCGTATCATCATCAAGATATGCAAGTAATTTTACTCACGAAACACGTGGTGCAGTTTGTTTCAATCTTGCCCAAGCTTCAGCGGCTTTTTTCCAATCCATTGGATCACCGGCCGAATTCGATATTGGCGGTGTAGGCCGATGTGACGGAGTCGAACGATGATGGGTCCCGGCTGTCGGTGGAGCGGCTGGATGCAAAAATTGTCCGTGATGCTGACTCGGTGTTTGTTGGCCGTATCTCGGTGTTGGCTGGGCATGATGAGGCGTGTGATGAGGTGTTTGATACGGCGTCATGAAAGGCGTTTGTCCGGACGGTGTATACGGTGTATTGGGATACGTGTGCATTCCACCGTAACCAGCAGCTGCGGCAGTTCCTGGTGTATGAGGTGGATAGTGATGAGGAGTTTGATTTGCCACTTGCGAAAGCGAGTGAAGCATGTGATGCGGAAGATTCTGAGCCACTCTCTGAATTGCCTCTTGATTCATGCCTGAAATAACGTTAATTATAGAATGACATAATTCTATCTTCATCTACATTTATCTGCGTCTGCGAATACGTCGCACCGATCTTACCCGGGCAGAACTCTACAATATGATGAAAAGTAATACTCAGCTTACCGCTAACGGCACCCGGTGTATTGTGATACGGTGTTCTGGAAGTAACGGCACCACGGGGCGTACTCGGTGTAGTTTGACCGGGTACGGGATCACGAAAATGCTTTTTAAACCAACTAAACAAATCACCGACTCTCGCGAACATTTGTCCTCTGAATCTGAAGCCATCAGGCGTCACGGTCACGTACTCGTGGCGACAATTAGAACGTGGCAAGTAAGACAGCAGAAATTTTCCAGGATAATTCTGTAATGAAAAGTACAATGGATAAATTCTCTAACGTTTATAAATGATTTACCGATATATAGGCATCAATCTCACGGCCTCTCTCAAAGTTGCAAATTACAAGTGATACTTAACAAGTTAAAGCAGCCATCGAAATACTGTTGAAGGAGTAATTTTGCGCCATAGCGAAATCGATTGATTTAAAAACGTTAAAGAATAATTACGAATGTATATCCAACCACAATTGGCTATAATAAATCCTTCTGCTTGATACACATTGAAATGTGAAAATGTTTATTTACCTTGGCTGCTGAAATGATGTACGGGATTCCACCAGGATTTTCTTTCTGCTGCTCCTTCAGCAACTCCTCGGCTTTGTCCTTGAGGCCCGTGACTGTCGTTTTGAAGTGTTTGTAATCCAAGAGCTCCGAAGCGTAAGCCGCCATTGGATTAACGTGACGAGCTATAATTTCGTCAAGATCCTCGAACTCTTCATTAGCGATCCACAAACTCGTACCAAGAGAAAAAGCATTTCCCTTGCCCTCCTCGCGCACATCAATGTGCTGATAAACATCATCAGTGACTTTCCACGTGACGGTAAGATGATCGGCGCCTTTGCTACTCGGCCGAACAACAGCCTCACCCTGTTTCATCGATTGCATCATTTTCTCGGCCTCCGAATAACTAATGTTGTGAAATGATGGATGAACGATCACGCGTTTCACATATGTCTGTCGTTGTTTGACCTTTTTAGCATCCTCCTCGACTTTCTTGTCCTTTTCCTCGGCTTCCGTATCGTAGAATGGATCTCTTTGAGGTCTGAAATGTATTTAACATTGTAAAGAGTTGTTAAAAATCGACTTGACAAAAATTCGTATAGTATTTGCAGATGAGTCAACGGTAATTCATCGGGTATTTAAATTTTTCTATAAATGCTTTATTAATAATTGGAATAAAATGTCTTACCTCCATTCATGATTCTTATCAGAGAGATCACTGCTTTTGCTCGTACATTCAACGCTAAACCGATCGACTTCGATCTTGATAACTCGACAATGAATGATCTGTCCGGCACCTACTCTCTCCTCAGGATTCGCGACATGCTTGTCGGACAAATTTTTGATATGAATATATCCTGATATTCCGTTATCAAGACGCAATCTCACACCGGTAGCTTTGCCGGGACAGCCACCCGCGTCAAAGTGATTCCAGACTTCGGATAATTCGGGAAAGTCGTTCTTCAAGCAGAATGGACATTGCCATAAACCGGTCTCATCGTTTCTCACCGGATTAGCTTGATCCAATTGTTCACCCTGTGGTTTCCTGTGACTGATACCGCAAACCGTGGCAAGTATCAATTTTCCGATGTAAAAAGTTTCCGGTGTCTCCTTGGTGAGGATATCGAATAGTTTTTCCGGACTCGGTGATGTGTACGGTGCTCGAAGATCCTTGTATCTGCTGTTCAATTCGGCTCTGATGTCATAAAGAGTCACGCACTTGTTACCAAAGCCTTGTCTCTCGAGTTCCTCGGCAAAAGCGTCGAGATCCAAATCCTTAAGACGCTCCGGTGATTCGAGGATTTCTTCCAGCGCCCCAGCTGGATTAGCGTCCTCGTCGTCGTACTCAAGCGCATCAACGGCCATTTTTCTCGCCCACTCGTAAGTCTCAGGATGAACTCTCGAACCGTCGAGAACCTCTACGTAAGCCTCGGTGCTGTCGCCAAGGCTGTTCGTATCGATCTTGATGAAACCAGCACAATTGATAAAAACTTTAGGACCCATGTGACAAGCCGTTACCAATTGCGTACGATTTTCCAATCTCTGATTTGTTTGTTTGAGCATTTTTATCAGAGCCTGACCCTTTCTCGGTCCCAGACCACAAACGAATTGTACAAGATTACCGGAATAAGCCTGCTGAACAGCTTTATTAACGTCCACACCGACCTCGTTTACTCGATTCACGAATTCCAGATAAATATTCTCCAATAATTCCTCTTTCGGCAACTGATCCTGATAAGGATGATACTTGAGGCACAAAATTTCCTCATCGGGCGTGCACAATTGTGAAAATTCTACCAAAGGATCTTGCAATCGACGGGCCAACGATATAGCCTCGCGTAACAATATCGGATAATCACGAAATTCGGAAATGCCCTTGTTGCTGTTGGAGTAAATTTTCGCTAATTCGTTCTCGCATATTTCCACCTGTATAGCGGGAAATTGTTCTTCCTCGGTGAGCGTGGCGATACATTCTTTCAAATCATCCGCTAGCATCATAGCTTCTCGCGATTCACCGCTGATCGCGATAACATGAGGTTTTTTTGTAGCGATGAAGTGTCGAACTGCCAGCAGATCAGCTTCCTTCATTATTTTTTCGTCATCCCTGAAGCCATTTTTCCGTTTCAACATATGTGGCAATCTCAGATAATCCGTGCACTCGCCGTCAGGGGCAATTATACAGGCGAACGCAGCTTGCGAATAATCGGGCACGTAAGCAAGGCCCATTACTCTTATACCCTTGCTCGTGTCCCACTCCTCATCCTCCTCTTCGGGAAATTCACATGTGTAGGGCGCAACTTTTATCCAATTATACATTTTCCGACAGCAAGCCCGCATTATGCACTCTTTCGATTCGGTCATGAGATTTGCCTTGAGCTCCTTCTTCAAATCAGGTATGACCATTCGTTTGAGCGCCATTTCAACGCTACCGACTCTCAGTGCATTCCAATCTTGAACGTTTTTACTAAATTCGTCTCTATAGTACAGCTGTTTCATTTCGTCGACGTAATTTCCGCTCGTGTTGCCCTCGATAACATCGCTGAATGACAAAGTAACGAGCTTGTCCTCCTCGGCCATCGAGAGCTTGAGATACTGATCACCAACGAGATCACGCACCGGCTTGTCCTTTATATACTTCATCGGATAAATCGGATGATTCTCATCGATCTCTTTGATTCCTCGTTTCGTCGGACGCACCGTCAACTTTGCCCTCTCCATATACATCTCACGTACGCATTTTCGAACAAGTGGCTCACGTGCCAATTGAAAAGCTACCATTAACTGAACGGCCTTGAGGATTTCGTCAGCCGCTTGGAATTTCACTCCGCAATAATCGAGAGCAACGGTCGATGGCTCGACGGGCTCCTGATCGACCTCGTGGCGTTGATAATTATCCCGCAGATTTTCGGCAAAATGTTCGGGTGTGAGGCCAAATTTTTTCGCCAAACCATCGAGACCGGCTTTTCGACATATCGAATATGGTCCTGTGCGTACCGCCTGTTTCAACGTGTCATCTTGTTCCTCATCTTCCTCGACGTTTATCTCCTCTTCGGGCGGTGGTTCCTCGCCGTTTTCCTCGGCCTCCATTATCTGTTGTTTCCGCTTTTGTATACGAGCTTCTCGTTTAGCCTCGCGCTCCTTTTTGCGAACTGCCTCTTGCATATTTGGTATGTCGTGGCTGTAATACAGCATAAAATGATGATGCACATCGTTGAGCTCTTCGCTCGTTTGTACACTCTTCAAACGATCAATGTCCTCCTCTTTGATCACGCGAACATTGTCGGGTAACGGGGCATCGGGATTCTTCATTATTTCGTCCAACTGATAATTACGCATCTTCTCAAAGAGCGTCAACAAATTTTCTTTCCTCTGGCGCAGCTGGCACCACTTTGCGTCGTATTTGTAAACCTTCCATAAATCGTTTATGTTCAATTCTTGGAGAACATATTCCTTTCGATAGAACGATATAAAGGGCACTTCAAAATGCTGATTGCGCATAAAATCGAGGGCTTTCTTGATTTTCCCAACTGTCTGCGGACCTTTTCGTGCACGCTCTTTAGCCTCGTCGTTCAAATGTGCGTCTTGAATCGAAATAGTCGGACGACAAAACGCTTGCTTGTATATCCATTCGGCCTCGAGGTCCAGTTCGTCGGAACCTTCGGCAACAGGAGTCACCGGCACGGAACGAAGTTGCATACGCTCCGGTATATCGGTATTACGAATCTGAGAAAAGAGATAAAATATAATGACAAGTGGTATGAATGAAAAAATAAAAATGAAATACTGAAAATAATACAAATGAAAAAAATGAATTCGTAATTTGGGAAGTCTCTTTCACAAAAATACATGTAATTTAATTTATTTCGATTGAGTCCAACAAGGAAACACATGAGAATATGGCGAAAAGAAGAGACATGAGATGCATTTTAAAAACTGTAATGAACAAGAATAAGATAATGCGTTGTAATAATCCGCGATCCCGTTACTAGTTAAAGAGCCAAGTATGTACGGCGTTCGTTCAAGAGACAACAAATATTAACCTCATTATCCATATCGGTGAAATGACCGCGTTTGAGCTCACTGGGTTCGTAAATTTCAAATATGCTTTTTCTTGTAGATCTCTTTTTCGGTGTTTTTTTGGGACGACGAGGCCTCTCGCCATCAGGATCGTCCTCGAGATACTCGTCTTCCTCTTCCTCGTCCTCCTCATAGTCCTCCTGTCCATATTTGTCAAATTCGTCATAATCGAAGTCGACGCCAAAAATATCCTGAGCCTCTTGTAAAGCGCTAAAAATAAAGATAAAAAACGATTAGGTTGATAATGTAAAAATGGCGCAACATAAAGATTGACAATTTTTTTACGTACGCATCAGAAAAAATGGGCTTCTTTTTCCGTTTTCTCTCGGTAATGGGTCTTCCATCATCATCGACGATAAAATCATCGGCATCCGAATACTCTCCTTCACTTCCTTCCTCGTCGAACGTTTCGGCTTCGGGTCTGTGACTTCTTTCGCTTTTTCTCTCGTCCTCCTATTACACCGTGACATTGTATTGTTCATTAAAAAATATACTAAAAAACCGATATGTTGGAAATTCGATGGTTACATAACAATGTTTTAATAACTTTAGAAGTTTGTTGGAAGCATCCTACAATAAAGATGTATCCTTAAAAATGTTATGACAATAAATTTATGAGCTTACAAAGATTATTTTGTTTGTGTGAAAGAAAATGGCTCCTTAGACATTTTGAACGGTCAGTACAACCGTTTTTCGAAATTTTTTATAAAAGGACAAATATGCGCAAATTACGAACGGAGCCCAAAAAGTTATGAAAAAACAATGCCCATCACGACTTTTTGAAATAAATCGAATATGATTATTTTGCAGTGTACCCCCAAATATAGGGAATAGAAATATAGATTTCGAAAGATCATTGGTGAAAGTTTACGAAATATCACACATACCAGAGCCGCCTCCCTCTCCTACGACAATAAGATAGCATTGAAAATAATAACACGATGACGTGTATAAATAGATGTTTATCTTTTGTATGAGTGACCTGTGTTACATAATTGCAGCGAAAGATCATTGTTTGAGTGGCATTAGAGCTATCACAATAAAGACCAATCAACGAAAACCCAAACTTCAAACAGGGTGTCTAGTAAAATTTGAAATCAAAATTCAAGGACATTTTAAGAACATTTCAAGGACTTTTCAGGATTTTTCAAGGACTTACATGATGAAAAAAACCCACACAATGAAACACTTTTTGTTGTGCTCT
>JABMBS010152133.1:0-13168 GCA_018491695.1 Lissonota sp. PSUC_FEM 10030012 | reverse complement strand
ATTTCTATGGTATTTTAATTTATAAAGAGCAAAGTCGACTCTTTTGGATATGTAAGAGACATGACTATTCCACGATAGGTTGGCGCTCAAAATGACGCCAAGATTACGTACCTCAGACACAAAAGGCAAATTAACGCCATTGACCACGATGGGAGGCAGAGAGTCGAGAGTAATGGAATTAATCAGTTGAGCACTCCCCATGACCATAACTTGAGACTTTTTCAAATTAAGAGAGAGGCTGTTAGAAGCAGCATAGTCAGAGATTGTCTTGACATCTTGAGCAATGAGGTGAAGGGATTCAACGACTCTTGTGGGATGACAACTCAGATAAATCTGAGTGTCATCAGCAAAAATAAGATGACTAGAGTGTTTTAGGACCGTACCAACATCATTGATAAACAATGAAAACAGAAGAGGACCTAAAACAGATCCCTGCGGAACCCCGGAAGAGAGTGTGAGAAATTGAGATTTGTTATTCCGATCATCAACCACCGCTTGCGACCTCGCGGTTGAGTAAGAGAAAAACCAAGAGATAATTGGCGGAGAAAAACCGAGGTTATGAAGCTTGGCGAGGAGCAGAGAATGAAAAATCGTGTCAAAGGCCTTGCTGAAATCGAAGAGCATCAAGATGGTGATACGACGCTCATCGATGTTCTTACGAACATCGTCACAGAGTCTCAACAAAGCCGTTTGAGTACTGTAGCCCGTCCGATAACCTGACTGTCTAGGATCGAGGATATTATTATCGTCAACGAATCGAGTCACTTGATGGTGAACAACCTTCTCGAATAGTTTGAAGAACTCGGATAAATTCGCGATGGCACGGGTATCAGAAGGAGAGAGAGGAGAGGGAATTTTATAAAGAGGACGAATGGAAGCGATTTCCCACGCGCTAGGAAAGGAGGAAAGCTCGATAGATTTATTGAGAGACAGAGAGACAGAGAGAAAGAGAGAGAGAGATTGATTGATTGATTGATTGATTGATTTTTATTAGGCCCTAGCAAGCTGTGGGCAAATTAGAATTAATACATGATTGACAAAGATTTCGATAATACATGATATAAGAAAAAAAATATGCTCAAAGCAATTATAGCCTAAAAACTAAATACTAAATACTAAGTACTACGTACAAACTGAGAACGAACTCAAGCGTACAAAAATCGTAGAAGTCGCATAAAGCAGTTTGATACAAGATATCGCATAAAAACTAGATCGAAGAGATAATATTAAGAGAATATTAAGAGAAGATCGTACTAAGCTAAGATAAACTAGGATAAACGAAGATAAACGAAGATAGCAGCTTACGCAAGCGATGAATTGTATTGATCAATCTCCAACTGGAGGAGGTGCGAGTACAGTTTGCGTTTAAAAATTTCGAGAGAATCGGCTGTTACTATCTCATCCGGTAGCGCATGCCAAAAGTAGATCGCGGCAATTTGAAATGATTTTTTATAAGCTTCAGTGCGGTAATTGGGGATGTGAAAGAATGTGGATTGTGATTGTAGCCTGGAGGAACGTCTAATATCAGCATCTGGACGACGAAATAGCTCAGATAAATAACTTGGAGAAGCCATGAAAATAATTCGATAGACGATGATGCCCAAGAAATACAAACGACGATTGTGCACCGACAACCACTGAAGGCGGATGCGGTACGGAGTGATGTGCTCGTCTCGGCGTAGATCAAAAATAAAACGAATACAGCAATTTATGAGCTTTTGAAGTTTAAGGTTCTGGCTTTTTGTGAGGTCATGATAAACTAGGCAACAGTAATCTGTATGAGGAAGGATGAGAGTGGAAATAAGTTTCTTTCTGAGATTAGTGGAGAGCAAGTTTTTATGGTATTTTAGTTTATGGAGTGTGCCGTGAACAAGCCTGGAAACTGCCGAGACGTGTTTATTCCAAGAGAGATTTGAGGACATGTGGACACCAAGATTACGCACGTCGTTGACAAAAGGTAAAGGATTAGTGTCTATCGAGATTTTGGTTAAAGTTTCGAGGTTTAGCTGGCGAACATAAGAGTTACTGCCTAGGATGATCGCTTTCGATTTCGAGACATTGAGAAAAAGACCGTTTTCGGTTGCAAAACCCGCGATAACACTGGCATCATGAGACATTTTAGCAATCGCATCGTTGAGTTCGTTCGGAAAACAGTGAATATAAATCTGTGTGTCGTCGGCAAACACCATTCGATCGGTGTAACGCAAACCCTGCCCAATATCGTTGATGAAAAGAGTGAAGAGTAGCGGCCCGAGGACAGAGCCTTGCGGTACACCCATCGTGGTGTTCAGCCAGCTTGAGTGATTACCGCAGTCATCAACTACGGCCTGAGATCGGCTTGTCAAGTAGGAGAAAAACCAGCGCAATGTAATGTTAGAGAATCCGAGTGACTTGAGTTTTAATAAAAGACGGAGATGAGGGACAGTGTCAAAGGCCTTGCTAAAGTCAAAGAGAACCAGTATAGTTAATTTGCCGATATCAATGTTGCTCCGAATATCATCAGTGACTCTAAGCAAGGCTGTCTGCGTGCTATAAGATGCCCTGAAGCCCGATTGGCGAGAATCAAGCAAGTTGTGGGAGGTTAAAAAACTTGTAATCTGAGCATATAATATGCGCTCAAGAATCTTGGAGAGCTCGGAAAGGTTGGCGATGGGACGAGTGTCAGAGGGTGAACGCGGTGATTTAATTTTTGATAGAGGTCGTATGAAGGCTCGTTTCCAGTTATTAGGGAAAACGCCATGCTGAATTGAGAGATTGTAGAGATTTACCAGAAAATCAGAGATCACAGAGAAGGATTTGATGATACAATAGGCAGAGATGTTATCAGGTCCATGACTGAGAGAAGAAGATGAAAGTTTGCGAAGGTGATAGGCAATAGCTTGTTCAGAGATTGGTGAGAAGGAAAACGAAGGTAAGACATCAGGGAGGGATTCAATAGTAGAATGGTGAGTTTCGAAAGCGAGAGCTGGCCCATGGCCTGAGATCGAGACATAATAGGAATTGAGCTGGTCGGAAGAAAAAAAGTGAAGAGGACTGGAAAGATTGGTTTTGACCAAGCCGAGACGAGAAAGCTCTTTCCATAATTTAGTCGGATCATCGATGGAGGCTAGATTCGCGGCGAGATATTCTTCTTTTGCTCGTCTGATATCAATCGTGATTTGATCTCTCATTTGGCGATAGATAATAAATGCCAATTGGCTATTAGATCGTTTAGCATGCTGATAAATTCTATTTCTTTGTCGGATACGTTCAATAAGGTCAGGATTGATCCAAGGCGAAGGTGGTTTTCTTACTGAGAACGTACGATGTTGCGCGTGGGTGTCGAAGGCAGTGCAAAGAGACTGAGTAAGATGTTTAGTGAGAGTGTTTAGATGATGGTCCAAGGATACTAATGGCGGCGTTTGAAAGTCGAGGCGAGAAGTAAATGAGCTTAAGGTGACAGAGAAATCCCGATCATTGAAGTTTTTCAGACAGCGCCGTGTTATAGTTCGCTCTGCCGTTGACATGATGTCGAACGCAAATGTTAGTTCGAGTAAATCATGGCCAACAATGAAGGGAGCACATGATTTTTCAATAGAAAGACACTTATCTTCGCTATCAAGAATAAACACATCAAGTAGAGTGTCGCAATAAGAGGTATGATACGTGGCCTCAGTGGGTACCAAATATAAAGCAGACGAGAAAATAAAATCGTTTAGAAACTGAGATTCAAAGTTATTCGAGAGCAAGTTACAGTTTAAATCTCCAGCGATAATAATATTTTTGTAAGCATGATGAAAGCGGTTGAAAGAGGAGATAAAATCGTGAAAGAGCTGGCTTTTTGGAGGCCTATACATGGCAGTAAGAAGAACTGATTCCGCATTCGGTTGAAATAAATTGAGAATAATAAATTCAGGCGAATTTGTGTAATTACTGTCAGAAGTAGCGAGTAAATTTACTTTGAGCGACACATGAATGTAGCACGCTATACCACCGTGAGCTTTTCCCTCGCGATCATTCCTGATTAAAAAGTAGTCTTTAATGTTGACAAGAGAGTCGCGGATTTCAGGTTTAAGCCAAGTCTCAGAGACGACTATGACATGATGAAAATGGTTCTCAAAGTAGTATCTTATTTGGTCGATGTGGCCTAATAGTGACGTAGCATTGAATTGAGCTACTTTGAGCCAAGTAGGAGAGCGTCGAGTTGAGATGGCGAGCGCTCGAGCGATGGCAGGATACTCACGGGCAGTCGCTGGTGGTCAACAGAGATTTTCAAGATCGCCACGATTTCGAATAATGATCGTTGGATGTCCTGTACCTTTCCGCACGTGTATCGAACCGTTTCTGGTCCAAACATGTTTAAAGCCCGCTGCGGCAGCGTGACCTTTGACGTCTCTCAGGAGAGTGTAGACATCAGACGGGAGAAATTCATTAATGAAGATATTGCCAGACAAACTTGCGCCAAGTACTTCACTGACTTTGAGCTCCCTTTTTTCCTTCCGTTTGTTAATGATTGCTTCACAGACTGCAGGAGATGTTAAAGCAGCAATCAGCGAGAAAGAAGTGCGATTTGAGAGAGGCTGCTGCGAATTTGATGATGTTGAAGCAAGAGATACCGATTTCTTGTTGACAACACGCACTGAGAGTATGTGGTGAGATAATTCCGGGACCCCGAGAGTATTGAAGACTTTTCTTACAATGTCTAAGGGAGTCTCAGTGATACCGGCAGGCAAACCAGCTATAACAACTTCATTTGAGGAGGCGCCACGACCATTTATATTGGATTTAAGAGACGAGAGTTCTTCCATCAGTTGAGCATTTTTACGCTCAAGATTCTCAATCTTTGTGGTGTGAGCTGCCACAGTTTTTACGAGCTCCGGTAAGTCACTCAATGCTGCATTTATTTTTTGGATAGCTTGACGTTGCTCATTCGCAAAAGTAGCGAAATTAGCGTCAGAATTACGCATCATGTCTGCAATACGATCAAGAGTTACCGGCTGTGTGCTAGACATTGTATTGGTGCCGAGCGATTGTGGGCAAGGCGTTGTATTGACGCTTTGAGGCTGAGAGCTAGACATCGCGTCGACGTTTTGAACCTCCTTAAGTTCGGAAAGACAGCAAAGATTAGCAGAACGATAGTGTAGATAATTACGTGCACATCCAGGATGAAAAGAGCGCATGCATTTTGCACAGAAATGTCGTTGATTTGCAATCGGTTGTTTACACTTGTGACAGTCAGCAGACATAAGAAGAAAGTGATGTTACCGTTATAGAATAGCCAGAAGAAAACTGAGGTAGTGACTGTACCGACGGTAGAGCAAACAGTGTGGAGAATGACCAAGAGATGGTGTAGCGAGCCGTGATAAATTCTGCGCAGGCGTCGTAGAGCAAGCGATCGATCCAATGACAGATGCACAATGTTGATTTTATGCGCAAGCGCTAACACAGAGATGCTTCGATGTAACGGCGAGGTGGCAAAAGCGCAGGCGCGGACGAATCAACAATGATGCGCAGGCGCGGGCGAATCGACGATGATGCGCACGAAGATAGAAGGCGTGGGCGCATGCGCGTCAAGAAGCGATGGAACCGATGCACAGTCGAATGATGAAAGACGTTTTTGAGGTTAGGCAAAAATCCGGCCGCTTTACATCGATTTTCTCAATAAGTGGGATCCACTCGAATGAAAATAAATAGGCAAACGATGCAAAGCAGTAAAGAGCATGCTTAGAACCTGCAACAAAACGCCCGCAGGCAGTATGGAGCAGAAACGAGCCTCAAATAACAGAGCAGTGGCGTCAAGTGACAGTTTGTACTTACAGAGAGAGAGAGAGAGAGAGAGAGAGAGATTGATTGATTGATTGATACTTTATTTATGCCCTAGCTATGCTTTGGGGCAAATGTGTATACAGCATGAGAAAGTACAATATGGTTAAGAAAGCGATGAAAGTAATTGTGATTACATTTGGTTTTTTCCGAATAAGTCGAAAAGAAGAGCGATGACTAAGAATAAGTTGATTAGAATCGATTCGAGTACGACAGCTTAGTGATGTGACAAAATTAGATAAAACAATCTTAGAACAATAGATTGTATGAGCATCGATGAGAGATCAATTAGATAATAAAGTACGACTTTACGGCGAAGTAAGTAGAATTGAGTAGATTGTATAGCAATGAGTCCGGTAGTTATAACTTATATAAGCTTAGTGAGATCGTTTTCCGTTATAATTTGAATAGTTGGGTGTCCAAAACTGCGCCTGACTAGGATTTGTCCCGACCGTATCCATACATGTTCAAAACCCGCGAGTTTGGCCTTAGATCGTGTGAGCCGAAGAAGATGATAAGACTGAGGTGTTAAAAATTCGTTGATGTAGACGGTACCAGTAAAGTGATCACCAAAGATTTCACTTTGACTCAGATGCCGTTTTAGCCGCTTCAGGTTGATGATAGTATCACGAGACGATGGAGATTTGAGAGTCACGACGATAGCTCGAGAACGAGAACTGTTTGCAGACGAGCAGAGATGATTGTTGACTGTAGAGCGTTCGAGGATGACCCGCGTTTTTGAAATTTCATTAGCTGCATTTGTCGCACCGATTTTAGCGAATACTTGTTTCATGACGTTCCGTGGAGATACAGTGATGTCATCAGGAATGCCAGATATGATGATTTCTGAACGCCTAGTTGAGTTGTGCTCAGGATCGCTGACTGATTTGTTCTCGGACAGCCGTGTTTTTTCGTTTTGAAGTGAGAGAGTTTTTTCTTCTAGTATTTTTATGCGATTGAGTAGTTGAGGAATTAGTTGGTCAGTAAAGAAGCTATTGACTGTGGATTGCTGTGTCATGAACTTGGTGAAACTACCAATCGATGTTGTAATTTTGTCCAATAAGGCGGGAAGTTCAGAGAAAGCAGCCAGGTCTGTCATGATGATACTGTAGAGAGCGATAGAAGAGGTCGGAGTTGTAAGAATAAGAAAGGTGCGTGATGATAACGAGGCGTGGCGATTTTATCGGCTGATAACTGTTCGAAGACAGAGTAGATGGCGAAAGATTGTAGATGGCAGCAAGCAGGAAAGTTACTAGGTGTTGAGGTGCGATGATTTACTGCGCATGCGCCGTTGAGATCAATTGAGCGATGGAAGCGCTGCCGTGCGACGAAAATCGAAACCACCAATGTCGAGACCGAAAGTGAGGTTAGAAGAAATATTGACTTTCCATCGAAATTTCGAATATTTCGATCGTTTTGAGACGGTGTTGATAGTAGCAGGATGGAGAGCAATATAATACCTTGCTTCGTAACTGCAAGAGAAAAATGCCCGAAGGCAGAAAGCAGCAGAAAAGGCACCGAAAAGAGACGCGAAAAATAAGAAGCTGTCAGTACTCACAGAGAGAGAGAGAGAGAGAGAGAGAGCCAAAGTGACGCTTCTACTCTCCTGTCTTAACTGCATGTTAAGGGCGAAGGGCTTCCCCTCGCCGGCTAAGTGGTAACGCATTTTCGTGACGCGGTTCGAACGAATTTACTACCCTACACCCTACCGCGCCTAAAGAAGTTTCACTTCAAAAATGATTTTCTCTTAAATTCAAGATGGCGGCTGATGCAGGCAAATTGTAGGAAATATAATTCTTTCCAACTTTGTTTATGTACATTTATGTCGTGAAGTCAATAACAAACGAGATAATTCAATAATTATACATTATCACTATTTTCCCCCTTAACTTGAAAAATATAAATTGCACGATAAAAGTTGCAAAAGCGGTTGTAGGAAATAGCATTTGCAACAACTTAAGTCCTTACCAGTTTTATTGTAAAGTTGAAAATGGCCGAGATATTGAGCAAAAACGATTTTCCCATAAATTCAAAATGGCGGCTGATGCAGGCACGGAATTCAGTCGCCATTCTGAATTTACACTACTATTGACCTCCCCCCCCTTAAAGGTTAGAACAATAAAATTGTGGTCCCTAATTTTCTCACGGTCGAGCTCTTTTTCTGTCTAACTCGATTGGACTATGAGTGGTTGCACGTTTTCGTGACGCTGTTCGAACGAATTTACTACCATACCGCGCCTAAAGAAGTTTCACTCCAAAAAAAAGAGAGAGAGATGTTGCGGGATCGCCGCAAGCTTCTCCGCGACGGGAGCGACACCTTGGGCATAGGGGTGAGTGCGGGGACCCGCGAAGGGGTAGACGAGACCGGACGGACGAACGTGCAGGATTGTAACTTGACATCTAATAAAAATATGCTTTGGCTTTATTATAAACTGTCTAAAGTGAAATAAGTTATCTTGACCTCTCACACAATGCTTAAATTTCTTAATCGTTTTTGAAAATAATTTTGGATGTCGATTATAAATCATATTTTTAATAAAAGAATTTTCATATACAGTATCATCTCGATATAAGAACGCTTCTTCTCTTTCTTCTTCTCATTGGGGCTGGCTAAGAAGAAGAAGAAGAATCTCTCTTACATGGAAAGGTTACTGTACAGCGATGATCCAAAACAAAATCGATCCTTTTACTTGTAAATTTTCGAAAAAGAATATTTTAATGTCATTGACTTTCGAAAAAGAAGATAATATTTTGATCAATCTATGACGAGTAGCTCATTTTTTCATTAAAAGATTCATCTATTTTCTAGATCGAGGCATTGTTTAGAAATAAAAATTTAAGTATTTATTGAAAATTTATTAAAAATAACGTCATTATTCAAGGAGCGAGGGAAATACGAGTTCTTCCCAACGTCACGGAAACATTTATGCCAGTGATGTTCGAAACGTTTCAAAAACGCAACGATTTTGTCGGCTCTCGTCCTTCAGTAATGGCAAATGTACATCGAATGACAGATGCATAGGTCATGCGAAATCTATATAAAATATTAATATTTCACAAATTATATTAAGACCTTGAATAAGTTCTCGCTGTTTCTTCAAAGATGGCAGTAGCAGTACTCCGTTCATGGAATTTCAAATGGTAACGCACCTTATATTTCAGTATATGGTAGTTTACTTTAGTGTAAACAAAGTAATTTTTCATTGGTTCTCAAAATTTCTACTTTTGTGCCGAATAAAATGTATTTGCGAGGAATTTTATTGCACTTTTTTATTCCAAAGAAATCTGCAGCTGAAGCACACAGAATTCTTGTTGACACTTACGGTGACAATGCTTTGTCTGATATACCACATGCAGAGACTGGTTTGGACGCTTCAAAAATAATGCTTTTGAAGTTGAGGATAAAGAACTTTCTGGGGCACCGAAAAAATTCGAAGATAAAGAATTCGAGGAATTCCTCGATCAAGACCGATGTCAGACGCTAGCAGAACTTGGACAAACATTACAAGTAGATGAGTCATCAGTTTCAAAACGTTTAAAAGTGTTAGGAATGATCCAGAAGCAAGGATATTCAGTGCCGTATGAATTAAAGACGATCATCCAAAGCGTAGAAAATCGTGTGGTAAGCCTGGCCATACATCAACATCATCCGCAAAACCAAATATCCATGGTTCGAAGCATCATCTCTGCATTCGGTGGGATCAGCAGGGTGTCATTTATTATGAGCTGCTCAAACCAAATGAGACTATCACGGGAGATCGCTATCAACTTCAATTGATGGGTTTGAGTCGAGCCCTAAAAGAAAAACGGCCGCTATACGAGCAGAGACACGTCAAAGTGATTTTGTTACATGACAACGCTCGGCCTTGTGTTGCAAAACCAGTGAAAACCTACCTGGAAACGCTTCAATGGAAAGTTCTACCCCACCCGTCGTATTCACCTGACATAGCCCCTTCCCATTTTCATCTATTTCGATCGATGGCACATGGCTTGGCTGAGCAGCGCTTTTATTCTACGAAGATACTAAAAGGAATGGATCGATTCTTGGATAGCCTCAAAAGATATATCATTTTTCCGACGCGGAATTCATTTACTGCCGGAAAGATTGGAGAAAGTGGTCTTTCGTGATGGGTAATACTTTGAGTGAAATGTTTTTGTGCCTTATATTTTAAATAAAGGTTTTATTTTGTAAAAAGAATCAGCGAGAACTTACTCAAGGTCATAATATATGATTTTGATTCAACAGGATCGACGACTTGATAAATAATATGATCATTCTATTTGTTTTTTTTGTAGTTTTTTCATGAAGGATGAAAGTAAGCTCCGTCAAAAAACGCAATTCTTGGTCCTTACACGCTGTGCCTTACACTCTTTTCATATATCGGTGTTTCATTCACAAGAGTTTTAGAAAAAATTTTTACCAATTAATATAAATATGTGGCCTGCAACAATTGCGTTTCTTTGTTTATTTAAATTTGATTTATTGTCGCTTCAGTTGCCGAGGCTATTAGCAACAGTATAGTATAATCAAATATAGGGAAAAGAATAAATACTGCAACTAAGGATACAATATTCGTGAGGGTCGTTGCGAGTATAATTTACATATGATTAATTACATTACATCAGATGCTGTTTATGTTAATGTCTGAGAAATTTTAGAGTTATTTCACAATATTCTATGTTCATTAGGCATTGCTTTAGTGATGGAGAGAAGTTTTTTTTGCGCTCTTCTTTATATTGTTTACAATTTACCACAATGACTATTTTTCCATCGAATCTGGTTAAGTCGGGGTTCAGCGTGAGTGCGAGAGAAAGGTCCGCTCGGACGTCTCTCTCGCACTCACGCTAGCCCCGACTTAACCAGACTGAATGGAAACATAGTCTATGTGTTCAACTGTGATTGGGGTGTCACATTCCACGCATCAAGGTTTTTCGTTGATTTTGATGAGGTGGATATGTGTGGCGTTGGTGTATCCTATTGGCAGTCGGGTTATTATGCATTAATCTTGTCTCTTTGGGGCGACGGGGGTTTCTTTGTAATTATGTTGCCTAATGTTATGTAGTTTTGTAAGGCGACTTGCGCGCTGTTACGTCTCGACGTAACACGCGCCATTGCTCATTTCATTTATTCTTCATAATATGAGTTAAAAGATTTTTATATTCCGAGAGAGATAAAGGTACGGTGTTATCGGTTAACTTGTTAGCTGCGCGTTTTGCAGCTGGGTCTGTCTGTTCATTTCCAAGGATTCCTTGGTGAAAAGGAATCCACATTAGGGTTATAATGAATCCTAATTTTTGGAGGTCTTTGATCTTTTTTGGATGTTTTTAATCAGAGATCGTTGCGTTTAGCGCCATTGCGCGGTGTGTGTAATGCGGATTTTGAGTTGGTGAGGATAATTGCCGGGAATGTTTTGGGTTCTTCTATTATGTTAATTGTAAGCCAGATTGCATACACTTCACGGGAGAATATTAATAAAGCCTGTGGGAGCCGAATTAAGAGTTCTTGGCCTGCCGCGATATGGAACATCCGCACCTTTCGTCAATCGTCGAGCCATCGATGTAATATGTTACGGCAATATCATATTGCTCGGTCATTTAATGAAAGTGTTTGATAATCGGATGAAGTGGTGACTCCGTTTTCTGGGTATAAATCGACCATATACATATTTATGTTAATATTAGGTGGGTCCCATGGGGGTAACAGGTGACAGAATCTGTTTTGCATTCGAGGTGTTTGGAGATCCAGATTAGCCAGGATTTCGTTATATCGGATAGAGAATGGGCGCGGGAGTTGCGGTTGGTTATAGTACAATGCTGGCCATTAATGCCTGAAAATCTTTGAAAGAATATTTGGAAGAATCTTAGATTCTTTCCAGATTTTTTTAAAGACTTACAGGCATTAATGGCCAGCACTCTACCGGATATCTTCTTTCGTTGTGCCGGTTCGTGGTGATAGAGCTTGTCTGTGCGAAAGGGCTTTGTAATCCGGTACATATCTGAGTATAAGATCGGCTCTCTTTAGCTCAATTGGATTCTCTCCACTTTCAGCTATAGCGCTCGTGTTTGAACTGGTGCGAAATAAACTGTGTCCAGCACGATTTGAGTATGCGTTGTGAGGCTGATGATAGGCAATTGCTCCATCGTCGAGTTTGCTTTTAATTGTTGCTCTATATGTATTGAGGATAGTTTTTTCGTCAGCACCGCACTTTCTTGATGCAAGAGCTTTTAGAATGTTTATGTGCTGTAGGCATTGGGCTGTAAAAAGTTTAATAATGATAATGTTTCGTTGAACCTCATCCCGAGAATTTTTAGAGAAGCAACCCTTCGTATATTTGTATTATTTATGGATACTACGGGGTGATGTTGTCGAACTTGAGGCGATCTTGACAAGAAAATAAATTTGATTTTCCTTTGGGAGAATTTAAAGCCAAATGTCCCCGACCATTTTAAGAGGTTATTTAATACTTTTTGAAGAATTTCTTTTGTAGTGTTAACGTTTTTTCCATCGCAAAAAACTGTCAAATCATCGGCATAGAGTAATCCTCTAACCGGAGCGTTTAAATGATCAATAATGTCATTTATTGCAATAGGAAACATGATTACGCTGATCCCTAAACTCCGTCGTTAATTATTGATTCAGTTAATAACGGGTTACCCAATTTTACCTTAATAGATCGATTTTATAGAAAGTTGTTGAGATACGAGATTCCGTGACCACTAAATCCTTTCTTTTTCATAATTTCTATTATCCTCTACCTCCACGTCATTTCGTACGCTTTTTCGATATCCATTGACACTACGATGAGGTGTTAGTTATTCGCAAAGGAATTGCAAATAAATGATTTCAGTACGATGACGTAGTCCATGGTTGATCGGAATTGTCTGAAGCTGTTTTGGTGAGAGGATATTAGTTTTACTCGAGTGTCCACATAAGACGTTCGTTTATAATTTTTTCTAAGATTTTTCCTGTTGCTTGGTTCCATATTTTGGAATACCTTCTTATATCCATATAAAATTGTATATATCGAGTAACACCTATTTTCCTTCTTTTTGTAGATGTTTGATTAAAAAACTGGGGATGCCATCGGGACCTGGGCTAGAATTTTTGCACGTTTTTAAAGCTCTGTTCAGTTTCTTCATTGTGGTTCTTGTTTTGAATATTCTAAATAATTTCCTTTTCTCTTTCATTTTTGTATTTTATTGCCCTCCGGACGTAAAAGTGCCCTTTTACGCCATCGGACAATAATATATTAGGTGTACAAATAAGTTTCAGGACACTTCGATGTTGTATCATAACAGCTATTCTAAATTAATTCAAAAGTCCCGCTCACTTATCATAGATGGCGCTTGATATGTAGTATCGAAA
>JABMBS010151024.1:0-13208 GCA_018491695.1 Lissonota sp. PSUC_FEM 10030012 | reverse complement strand
TTATTTGTCAACTTTTTGTAAAACCATAAATACTTTTTGAAATGTACTTGTCTCCAATTTTTGTACACCATTTTTGGTGTTTTTGTGGGTATTTCTCATCGAAAACAATGACGATGACAAAAACGATCACGATACGCCTATGCAGACATTTCGGGTGCCGAATTTGACGTCATATTTTTTAAAGATTCGTCTCTTTCAAGACTTTTTTCTTTCGAGACTTGGAGCGTTCCCCATTTTCTTTTTCATATTCTAGTATGATAATCATGAAATTTCGGTAATTTTAAAGTTACGAGATTGAAAACGAATTTAAATTAGGTGTAAAAAATGTGATTATATTAATTGCGATCAATTTTCTATAATCATCGCGCCACCCTTTATTACAGTGAATATTTTTTTCCGTCCTGAACACCAAAACTTTTGTAGTCATTTTTGTATGTAACCTGAAACTTGTTGAAAGGTGCGAAAAATTCGGCTAAGGAGAAAAAAACAAAATCTGTCAACTTAGCGATATCGTAATCAGCTCGACCATAATAGAAAAACCGCGATATCTTCCGTATTTGGATAGCTAGAGCGTTGATTTTGGTGACTTTCAAAAGAGAAATAAAATCCGGAAACGTAATCCCCGAAATTCTCCAAAGCCTTATAATTTGGGAATGATTAAGAAAATGATTATATATATAGATGTATTTCTGTGTATAAGCGAGTTGGCAGGCGTATAAGAGTCTTGAAGCTCATCTCGACATGTCGGATTAGGGAGAAAATGTACTTGTCTCGAGTCGCAACCGCAACTCCTGATTCACCCGATAATCTATGAGGACACCATTTTTCCTCCGATTTTCCTACCGTGAAACCGCCGTGATTCCCTGCAAGAGACTTGTCGCATGTGGTAGTAAATAGTTGAACCAACGATTTTCAATGGAATCACATGAAAATCTCGATGAGGAAAATCCCATCGGAGATCTCTGGTACTAGACCTTAATTGGCAGAATAATACCGCTGAAATCGAATTCCAATTATTCGTCGGCCTTCGGAGCTTCGTTAACGCACTGAGAGACGTCTGTGATCTCGAGCAATGGTAAATTTCGAGGATTCTCGAACAACAGTTCTAAAAACATGTGCTAGCCCAAGATAACGAGCGTGGATTCGAAAAAAAGCAGAGAAGATAGCTATCCCCGGCACGGCGCGAGTACCAGAAGAAAAGGGAAAAAAGGTAGAGAAGTTGAAGGTGCCTGGATACTCCAAAAAGAAGGAAAGAATGAGAAATAAAGAGAGAAAAAAAAGATGCTTGAAAAAAACAGCGCGGAAGACGGTAATTACGAGGGACAGTGGGGACAGCTCCTGTGCAAGTTCTCGGTCGCTGATCGTGCCCCCGAGGACTCTTTTCCTCCCCCTCGTCGCTTTAACTTCGTCCTCCCTCGAATTCTGAGAATACGCGAAGGCGTTCGCCATCCGCGATCAGCAAAGCCTCCAGGATGCATGCGCATATTCAAGATAGTATGTTACACACCCGCGCTACTGACCGTATATTTCACGGTCCCTCTCGAACATTCTACCTCGCGTCTCTTCCTTTTCTCCCTCTCTGCACATTCGCCCTTCACTTGCTACACCTTCTTTCTTTTTTAGCTTGGTAAGCCACCCGCGTACACGTTGATCCACCCCGCTCTTGATCGGACAAAGTAAAACAACGGAGACGAAAAAAGGGGCTCCAGGGCTCGTTTTCCCTCTGCGTTCTTTCTCAAACCGCCGAGGGTATAAACAACCATTGATCTATATGTATGCTACCGCCAAGGGAGATGAATATTCCCGTATATTACTCCAGTTAGAATAAAAATTCTTTAAGGATGCACTTACCTCGATGCTTTTGGGATTTCACAATTTCTTCGAATGAGCTTCATCAGCTCAAGATCAATCTTCCGATCGAATGGAAGATGAAGAGCTGAAGGAATCATGATTAGACTCATATGATCACCATTAATAAGCAGTTAACGTCATCTAGTGACAATTATCAAGTCGGTTACATGCTTATGTGCTCCTTTGCTCCTACTCCTGCTATAAAAACGGAGGTCCACCATCAGGAATCCTGGTATTGTCACTGATACAATTGCCTGTACAACAGGGACCTTGCCGATGTGTGCAACGCCACTGAATTCACCGGTATAAACCCCGTAATCTTCTCTTTTTCTCACTCCCTGCTGTCCCTCTTCCTCTCACTCTCTTTCTCTCGTTGTTGTACGTGCGTTCCCTGGGGTATTTACATATATGGACCATGACGGTAGCAGCGCGGTACCCCCGTATCTTTTATCTTTCGTCGCCAGTAATGGCGCTCGTCCTCCTCGCATTCTCCTCCTTCGTTTATATGTACATATATATCTATATATACCGCATAAAACCATACGAGAAGGGTGTACAACCAAAACCCGCACAGGTAAATATATACAACGGGCAGGCGTCTACTCGAGGGCTCGATGAGATAGAGAATGGACGCGTATAGGTTGAGATAGTACAAGTAATTCTTTTGTACAGAAGCTTAAACCAGAATCATAAGAAAAGAGAGCTGTGCATTGACCAAAATAGCACTGTGATTGCTCCATTGTGACATAATACTTACTGCTAAACTGTCAACTCAATTTTGACAGATTTTTTGACGATTGAACGTTGGGATTCAATCTTTGATGCTAAATTCTTCGAATTACACACAACTCCAGCACGTTTTTTGTCCACGTATGTTCAATGACCACCGAAATTATCGGAATCAATTATAAATATTCCATTGGAAAACTGGAATCTCAAATGCAGTTGTTAATTTAAAACTGAAATTGATAATTTGACTTATTAAAAAAAAAAGACAAAAAACAGTACTTCTTCTGAAATTCATTAGGTTATGGATCCCGAGAATGTCAATGTTGGGTTTAGGATATTATTGTTTCCATTTTTGACAATATTTCAGGAACCAAAGTGACCTCTTCAAACTTTTAAGACTATGTTAACAGCACCATTTCACAGAGTCTATTCGACCAGAGTTCGCGTTCATCCCGATCGTTTGTACTGTTGCTGCAAACCAACGATACAGATCATAGTTGCATGCAAATTTTGCCGTTTATATATGAATTGCTCATCAATTCCAATAGCTATGCTCAACGAGCGATGAACTTAAATTCAAGTATTTATCCACATCATTATCAGTGAAGGTTGAAAGCCGCGTTTGCACGATGTCGTTTCTCCGCAGTGAACATAGATGTACTATGTCGGTAAAACGCTTTTGGTACGGTGCGAGCACGTGGTAAGTACAGGGGATACTCGTATGCAGACAGTTTAGTGGTGAACGCCTCCCCAAAGCCCACGGGCAAGCCGATGCGAGAGTCCAGTTGTCGCGTGAAATATTGCGATTCATAAAATAAAACAGGCCTCTCTGTGGTTGAGAACGCATAGATATAACCACTTCCCTGCGCTCTTCTGCTAACCATCCGGATTCACCATATCCTCGGAGAGATGGTACATCGGGATGGGGTGGATGGGTCATTCTCATCCTCCGCCAAACTTCTTTCTCCAGCTCTTTCTCTTCCATTATTCCACATCGTTCTATCTCCCTATTTTTTTTAGCTCTTTCTCTCTTTCTCGGTCTCTAGTCCTCCCCAACATTCGTGCCGTGTGGTGAGCCAGAAAGAACTCCGCTATGCGCTTCCCTTCCCAGCATCACCGCGCATTTTCATCACTGCCTTCTCGTGTCCTATACTTCTCGCTATTCCCGCTCCTCTCCATTCCACCCCTCTTTCCTTTCGTCCTTCTTCCCTATATTTACCCCTTGGTATCCTCCAGCACGTTGGGTCAACCCTCGCATCCCAATGTATCCCGCATATCTCTGTCCCTCTCTCTCTCTGTCTCTCGGTTCGCCTGTACATACCACTAACATAATATACACTACAGACTCGCGGATTCTCGGATCACATGCTTTGAGTGTATGTGTATAAGCTCGGCTCTGGCAAAGTATATGCCTGAAACGCCGCCAAACCACAGCCATCGCGCAACGAGACCAACCTTTTGCCGTGAATTTTTTCTGCGACAACTTACCCCTCTTTACTACGGAGTTTTACGCGTTTTTTTTGCGTTGTTACTTGGTACCGGCATGTACCAAGCCACGACGATTAGGACAGTGGCTGGAATAAAATATAACACCTTGTCGAATTTATTATCGTCTGACTTTCCGCCATACTGAAGAAGAAAGTGATATTGCTCGTTCCATCAACCGAATGATATGCTCATGAGCTTGAAATTTCAGTTTTTTCTCCATTCTTTCGATTTGATGAGGGAAATATCCTTCCTCTTACCGAGAACATTATTTTCATTGACTGGTAGCGAGGAAAAAAAAATTAACTCACGCGAAATATTTATTGCAAATGAATCCCTGCTCTTTGGTCATCGTTTCTGCTTCTGCTCGTTGATACGCTCTCGCTGTGCTGTAACGAGGGAGGATAGTCTTGAGATATGGAAAATGGCAAAGGAGACTGGCAATCCGACGAAGCAGAGAAGTAAGGAACGAAGAGTGTAGTCGTATAGACGTTGTACTTTACATAGGCTATATGGTACATCGAGCATTGGGCTTGGCACAGGCGAACCGGGATCTCGTTCCGATTTATGCTCACCCCTAACTCCCTCTCTCCTTGCCAAGCTCTCCAGCGCAATTAAGCTCGTGTTATAATATTGTTGTTTATTTCGAGCCTCCATCCACGAAAAGCTCCACCAACCTCTACCCCATCCGTCCTCTCCGCCATTCCCTGTGTACCACTGTCTGATATACACATACACACCTACACTCACACACACGTACACACCTCTTGCACCCTCATCAGCTCTTCTTCGCTCTCTGCGCCAACCTCCGATTCTCCCTCCGCTGATAGAGCACAGAGTATACTGCGAAAACCCGTGTAACCCCCCGTGGTCCTCGGCTTCAAAACCAACCTCCAGCCCCCGAAAACCCTCTAGACTCTCTAATCTTCCTGACGCGGCACCCTTCGTGGCGGCCCTCGTCATCCCACCTCGTTCTCAAAGTCTCGCGCATTCCTTACTCCTCCATTCCCACAGTTATCTCTGTACCCTTATTCCTATCACATTCTCATTCGTTGGGTAGTTACGAGAAAGCAGAAAAAAAAATTCCAAATCTCTTCTACCGTCGTACCTTTTGTTTTGATAAGCAGTGCCAGTTCGATTTTTGCTTCAAATCCATTGAGAACTGAATTTGGTTTTTGTTTCTATATATAAAACGGTGCCAAAAATAAACAGTTTCACGCTTTTTTCGAACCTGAAATGAATACGAATAGCAAAACGGCAGAATCAAGGTATGAAATGGATGAAGTGGATGAAATTTTGCGTCCGTTTGCGCAGCAGAAATGTAACCAGCGATGCCACCTTTGATTGGACTTGGTTAATTTCAGTCTCGTATACCTACGTAGTCACGTATCACTTTAATGAAACGAGGAGCGTAGTGTGGCCTCTGAGCTGAGCTTGCACGTGGCCTCAGCAAACATCCAGCTGATACGTAACGTAATAGTTGATGCTCCAAGCACTTTCGTGACTCGTCCTATCGTTATATAGTATATAGGCGAGAGAAGTCACGCGCCAAAGAGATCACGTGGTCTTCAGTCGGCATTTTCGTTGAATTCAAGCCAGTCAAAATAAACCCATTTGGCGTTTACTTTTGATTCGAATTGTAGAATTGTAATCGACGAAATTTATCCATGTGGAATTTCATAGGGGCTGATCAAATGATCAAAAAAAAATATGAAAAATTCGTTTCGCATTGGAAATAATACAAAAAAATTATGTCTATAGTAAGAAGTTTTCGTCGAAAAAATCGGAACTACATTGAGAATAACAAGATGAAGAGTACCGGAATTTGTGATAATGAAATGAATGAAGTCAATGAATCACTGTATTCATCCACGGTATAAGTTAATATCGTAAACCTGAGGATAAGGTCGACGCGATCATCAAGCTCAAAAGCGGGGATAAACGAAGTTTAAAATTGGCGATAAGAACCATGAATCGCGTTTCTTTACCGATATTGCTCACAGTCGAGGCGTAGAATTTAATGGAGCCACAATCTTATTATTATTATTATTCTTCCCATCTTCTCCATCGAAGCTTGTACAAGATGAATATAAGAACGATGTATAAGTACGAACACGAGGAAGATGAGAGAGAAGCAAAGGGATCGGGATGAGAAAATAGAAGTACAGGTGCAACCTGTACAGGCCGGAGGACGAATAAAACGGACGGTAAAACAGACGAGCAGACGAATGAGAAGCAGAGGACGAAGAAGAAGAAGAAGAAGACTGCTCTGACCGTGGATGCGCCAGTGGGATTGAGTTATGACAGCGTTTGCTCCAGGGGGCCGGCTGAGCCCCAGTGAGGCGGATATTTCTCTTCTCATTCTTTATTTCTTCTTTCATCCCCCTTTCCTCTCCCGATATCTTTTCCCTTTTCAACGTCTCTTTCCTCTCGAACTGCATCGCACAGCAACCAGAATGAGATGAAAAGAAAAAGAGAGAGAGGGTGAGTGAATGAGTGAGAGCAAGAACAGAGTAGAGAGCGTCGGCCATGCATCAACTTCGGCTTAGAGTTTGGTCCAGCCTCTTCGGGGCCAAGACATCGTGTCTCTTCTTCTCTCCGGTACTAACCCGCCACTCTACCTCCTTTTTATATTCTTCTTCATCTTTTTTATATCTGCAAACCACGTGTAGAAGCCGTGCGTGTGTATGGAAGCTTGCACGATGGTTTTGTCAGAAAGTTTCTTGGCTCGTTCGTGTGTTGGCCCGCGTGCATATGGGTTTTAGTTACGGCTGTGTAAGTGAAACGGCGTTGATGCACAGCCGCGCATAGCCACAGCTGAGGAGAAGCATTGGACAGGTATCCTGGCCATGCTGCATTCTCTTCCCTCCTTGATCGGGTCGCGTCCATAGAAATAAGGAAAAGAAGTGAAAAAGAAAGAGAAAGGAAAGAGCCGAAAGAGAGAGAGAAAGAACGGCTCGATCCACGACGATCCCACCTTTGAGCCGAATCGACGATTCCACCCACTCGGGACGCGATATACGTGTACACCGGGACCAAGTTCGAATCGTTGGATTAACATTAGCTGCCCGCCGCTCCGCTGCTTCCCCATCGCCGGTATCGTCCCTCTCTTTTTCCCCGTGTTCACCGAGCTAAAGATTTCTCTTTGAATTTTTATTTTTTCCCATCCTTCTACGGACCTCTCTCTTTCTCCCTCTTTCGTTCCTCCAATCCAGATAAATAATCTGGACGAGCCTCTTCGTTAATTGCTCCGAGCCCGTGGTTGACACCCCGAAGGCCTTGACCTTCGCATGTACTGCGCCTCGCCGGCTCCTCTCTCCTCCTTCACGATCTCTCGTTGAGGTTCATCGTACCTAACTCCATGATGAGTATACGGTGGTGCCTTCCAGCATATTCAACGCCGCGAAACATTCGAGGCGGAGAAATATATAATATACGCGTGTGTGTTTGTGTGTGTGTGTGAATAAATCGGGATATGACGTCGCTGACGGGTTGGAATTCCGCGTGTGACGCCAGGCCAGTATCTCATATCTCGATTTCAGCAGAATAAAAAAAAAAAGAAACCAATGATATGCGAGATTATTTATCGCTTCAAAACACGCTACAATAAGCTCGGATCTTTTTCCGTCGATGCTTATGTTCAAATTTTTTATTTCGTTGCACGTATACTCGAACTATGTCCTCGGTGGAGGGAAAATATAATCCATGAGGTAAGAATAAGGCGAGAGTCGCGAGCAAAAGCATCGATATCCAAAGTCAAGTCCAAAGCTCGCGGACGATGAACGCGCGCACACATTTGTTACTGTGGCAAACAGTCGCTCGTTGTACATCGTGAGGATCTTTGTATGTATATATATGTGCGGATGTATAATGGAGTGAGAGAACGAGCGACAGCAGACCGAACGAAGGACCGACCGACCAGCCATAAATACCTCAATGCGTTCAGCCAATTAAAACAAATCATTTTAATGCGCAACCTTTTTAATTAATGCTCGCGCTCGCTTCCATCGCTTCCCTCGGTCGAGCGTTATAGTCCAACAGTTGTGTTTTGTGTGCTGCTTGTACGAGAGAAAGCCCGCGTGAACGTTTCTCTCGGTCTATCTATGAGCTGGAGGAAGATACGTTCAGGGCGCTCTCTTCGGAGATGATGCTCAGCTCTCGATGCCTTCACTCCTTTTTCTTCATTCTCCATCCTCGCCATATCCTTTTAATCCTCATCCCAGCAGCGATACAACGACCGACACGGTCATGAGAAAATATAACGCACGATAGATTCTCGATCCTCCTCGATGAGAGAGGCGGTCGAATTTATATTATTCCTTCGCTGGATCTTCTTTGAAGGCAATTTCTCATTTTTCTTTTTTTCTTCTTCGTCCTCCTCGATCGAGCACGATCTTCGTGTCAAGAAAAATCCTTTTCATTACTCTGCAAAAGTATCGCGAAATATCGAAAAATCATATTTTAAAATGATCTGTACCTAAATCGTTTTGTTAATCTGTATGCATCGATTTTCGAAACGTTTGAAGTTTCGAGGGATCGAGGACAGTCTATTTTTTGAGTGAAAAGGTTCAAGAAAAAACAATAAGTAAGTCTCCCTTAACAATAAGTAAGCGCCTTGCCGTGAATATTTGTAAACTTAAAAAATGGCTATGTTTTTGTGTCTCCACAAATGGTCATTTGTATGTAAAAGAGGGTAATTATTTTCATCGATTATTGATTCAACAATTCATATTCGTGTTCATCGTTCTCGAAATTATAAATGGCTTATATATGCTCGTATAACCGGGTGGACTGTTACGGATCTCACTGATTGGTTAATTGACAAACCGAGATAGTGAAATTTCACATCAGCGATAATTGTTTCCACGGAGATGCGAATTATCGTTGTTATTATAAGAGAGAAATAATTTTTTTCTTTCTCTACCTAACCGGAAATCAATATGCAGTGCCGTCACTCTCGCGACGGATATTCTCCGCATCGCTGGGTTTTTTTTCCCGTCCGCTGATTCAAGATTGACGATAATAATTCGCATTATAAGTGATAAATTTTGTCGGCTCACCGGTATAAGAATGACAAATATCACAGAGATTTCTAGGAGCGGGTATTTTTAAAATAAACTCAATGCCCGCTGTTAATGATTATCCGAAAACACTTTGCGAGATGTGACGGAACCATGGCGGATAAATGAATTAGTTGAAAATATCTCGTCCGGTCGGTCAACCAAGATTCTTTCAAAGCTAACGATATTTGAATCTCTCCACAGCTATTGGAAAGCTTCAACGATTGTTATCATCGCGAATCACCTTTTTTTCAAGATTTTTCCAACGAATATCACTAATATGTAAAATACCTACTATTATTGTGTATGCATAAGAATATATCAAAGAGTGTACCAAAGAAACAAGCATAGCGCGAGTATTGCGATGATCATTTGTAATGAGGCAACGCGATAAAGCCTCGGCGGCGATGAATCTCTTCACATCCTGTGAAGTTTGATATACGCTCAAACAGAATTCTGAATCACTCGACCATCCCGGAAGTACGATTTTGTCACTGAACTGATACAAACATTGTACACGCCCATAATAAGCATTTAGATAAACAAATGTTCAGTTTAACGTGCCTTACACACATCAGTCGTCATTGGTGAGTTGGCAATGTTGGTCGATACTGTGCGAAAAATAGTGTGATTCAAAAATTAACAACTTTAATACTATATCAATTCCAAGCGGTGCATCAGAAGTATCGATAACCATCAGTAACATAGTGCACCAATTCGCAATTTTATAAATAACAAAAATAAAAATACACACATTGAGGATCGAGCTGGCGATCTTTATCGCTTTCCGGATAATGAAATTGAGCATACTTCAATTACCATCATGCTTCCTCATAATTATGACTTTCTTCGAGTTTGTCTCGGGAGATGACGTGATTTCGAGGAATCCTGATGGAATCTGCATTCGAGTTATAAGGTACGGATCAGCGACAAAAATGCCCAACTTTGTGTCGACTATCTTTTCAACGGCAATATGAAAAATATTACGGGATGAGTGAGCAAAAATGCCTTTAATTGCAGCCGCCCAGGATGGAAGTATGTAACTTACCAGGAAACGTATAGGAAACGCAAATGGGGAATCTTTTGGAAAGACGCAACGAGAACAAACGTACGGCGAGAGGTAAATATGCAACGAATGTAATGAAGAAGATTGCTGGAGACAGGAATATTATAAAATAAACTAAAATGTTCTCTTGCTCCTTGCCCCATTACCAATGGTGCTTAGCCAACGATCGAATTGCACAACGTACCGGGATGTTGTTCTGGATACTACGCAATTAGAGACGAACCATTGAAATGCGCACCTGTGTGTCTAAGCGGATGTCTGAACGGCAAGTGCACTATGCCGAATACCTGTATGTGTGACTCAGGCTATCGTAATTCAATGTTCCATAACTTCAGTCAATGTGTTCCCGATTGTGAGGGAAATCAAGATGATCCGGATGGATGTGGCAGTCATGGACGATGCGTTGCACCTCGTCGTTGTGAATGTGATTACGGTTATACTTCACCCGACATAATTTTTCCAAACGAAAATCAAATACTTGGTCTACCTTGTCTTCCCAAGTGCATACCAAAGTGCGATCAAAATGCTTATTGCCAGGCCCCAAATACCTGCCAATGCAATACTGGTTACCGCTCGAATTCGACCAAATCACCGATAGAATGCATTCCCGTATGTGACGGAGAATGTATCAACTCGGTATGCATATCTCCGAACAGGTGTCGCTGCCTGCCAGGCTACTCAAGATCGAAAATTAGCAGCCTCGCGTGTGAACCTGTGTGCAAAAATGGGTGTGTCAATGCCAAGTGCACTCAACCCAATCATTGTGAGTGCCATCAAGGTTACGAAAAGCATTCAGCAGATTCGCCACATATTTGCATTCCAATTTGCGATCCGTCCTGCATCAATGGGACTTGCACTCGACCAAATCAATGCGAATGTCACTCTGGTTACGGTAAAAGTTCCCAAAAATTATCTCACATCTGTTCGCCAATTTGTGATCCACCGTGCGTCAATGCACACTGTATCGAGCCGAATCGCTGCGAGTGTCATCCTTATCATGGAAAGACCTCTGACATTCAGCCAGAAAGTTGTTCGCCAATCTGTAATCCTCCTTGCATCAACGCGATTTGCGATCGACCGAACAGCTGCAAATGCCACGATGGTTATAGAGGGAATCCAAAATTTCCTGCTCATCGGTGTTCAGCATTTTGTGAGCCCGCTTGTGGCTCTAACGCTTTCTGTGATAAGCCAAACAAGTGTGCCTGCAATGTTGGTTACATCGCGGCTTCTTTCGCAAATTCATCACTCACCAATCATCAATCGGTGGGTCACACCGTCAAGTCTATCGTTGGACCTCTAGACTACGCTGCAACTACAGCCACGAATAATAGTATCACTTGTCGACCGTTATGCGAACCAAAATGCATTGAGAATGCCACGTGTGTCGCGCCAAATGTGTGCCAATGTGATCTGGGTTATCGCCCAGTTCCGCAGTCTGAGAAAATAACGAATCCGACCCAATGTCATCCAATATGCGAAAGTAATTGCGTCAACGCTTTCTGCGGTTATCCGAACAAATGTATTTGCCTGGAGGGCTACAGACCTAATCCTTCGAATGATTTTGAGTGCGTGCCATTCTGCAAACACGACTGTATCAATGGAAAATGTATTAGACCGAACTATTGCGAGTGTAACGAAGGTTATAGAAAACCGGAATTGCTACCAGAGTTGACGTGGGATAATCTGACGGCCTTGGACAATTTGTGCATCCCAATTTGTTCTGAGAAATGTTCAAGCTGCATTGGCCCGAATCAATGTCTCTGTAATCCGGGTTACGTTATCACCGACACTTTGAACGATTCGTCATCATGGTTCTGTCAACCGCTGTGCGAGCCAAGCTGTCCAAATGGAACAGAATGTGTGGAGCCAAATCAGTGTCAGTTTCAGTCCGAATATGTCAAAGATCAGATCGAATCAATACCCGAATACGGGTTATCGACTTTATTTCCCGATATCGTTAATTCGGACAACTGTTCCAATAATGCTGACTTTTGTCATGAAAATGGCACATGGGTCTGTAAGTACGGTTGGAACGGCCAGAGATGCGATGAACCTTACTTGTGCGTCGTGACATTAAGATCCAATAATGAAACAGACAAAGAAATCAACATGGTAGAGAGGTTGGTACATGGCTTTTTGATTTAAATACGTTATTCTGATAAAATGGACATTATCCATAGGGTTATCGCGCTGAATAATTGGACAAGGGAGTCCGAATATGACGAGCTCGATTATAAATATGCCGCAGCGCTGGGCTGGCAAGGCCCAAAATGCAACGAACAGTGTCGAACTTCGTTGTTCTCATCGATTGAGATTATAAATATTAGTGATGATATTATCTATTGCCAAAGTCCTAAAACATCCAATGATACTGATGATCATAACTCCACCGAAACTCCGCCAGTCGAGTCAAGAATAGAAAATAAAACTATAGTCTGTTTTCTCAGAGCAGGTGAGTAATTCATCAAGTTTCAGGGTTTGGTACCTTATTGGCCAGTGTCAAGATATTCCTGAATTTTTAGAATCCAAATGCAATGCATTTAAACCTACAACGCTGCAGCTTCGATCTGCAACTTATGAAATTGTTGGTATTGCCCTACTTTCTACGCTGATCGCTTCACTGGGTCTGATGATATATTTTGTCTACGTAAAAAGACGAAAGGCCAATGTTACCAGCGGTACGTAATATCGATTAATTGTTTGTGTTGCATCTCTGGTTCCGTTGCGGCTCTACCAGCTAATTTATCTGCTAAAAATACATTCTCACTGTGAGAAAATCCGAACATACCAATCCTACGAAATTGGGTAGAGCTTAACCACTTGACTGGTATTGTATCATATATGTACAAACTTGAATAACTTTCACAAATTTTAATCGATTAGGACGAAAATTTATATATAACTGTTTTTCAGTATGCTCTATTCGACTACCTAATCAGATTATTTATGAAACTTAGAATCTTAATCTAAAAATTACCCAAATCATATGCAAGGTGTCACACAAGTAACGGGACGGC
>JABMBS010149915.1:0-13262 GCA_018491695.1 Lissonota sp. PSUC_FEM 10030012 | reverse complement strand
TTTTAAGTCATTTTTTATGATACTTTTCCAAAATCCATGATCCCGTTTTCGACATTCTCCTCGGTTGGGGGATGTTGGGGGTAAAAATAAAAGTCTCGATCATAAAAATACCTCATCCGGCAAAATTGACTCGATATTAATTACAAGAATTCTTAATTGCCGAGAGAGCGCGCGCGCGAATTTCGATCAGCTTCGCCCTTTCCTGACGGCGATGATAGGACCCGGACATTAAGAGGGAGAAGGTGGAAAAGGGAGCACACGAGAGATGCTGTTAAACGGGGCACACGTCTCTTTTGCCTTCACACAGCCATCACATACTCGTGTAATATTGGCAAACGGGCAAAAGGACGCGACTATCGCAATTTGCAAAATCGAATTTTCGTCACTTGCGCCTTTTTGCTACTCAGCAGTCGTTATAACCGGAGCAGTTTGAGGAAGGGGATGAAGAGGGACTCGCAGTATAAACGTGAGCGCGCGCGCGCGATCATCTCCGCGAAACTCGCGCGAATTACGGAACGAAACGAGAAACGCGAACTCCACCCGAACGTTGAGTTAACGAGGTGAACATTTTAACGTTTGATATTTATCCGATGCCGAGAGGGAGGGGGAGGGCGGCAAGGGGCGCCCCGAGACTCGTTTTATTGAGTCATATATCAAAAAAAACTTTTCGTCGAAGGGGGAGAAGGACGATTTTGCAGGTTTCATACCTGCAAACAAAACTACGAGGGTATTTCGCGCTTCGCTATGTTTTCCTTTCGATTTACAAGGACAAAGATAGAAAAACGCGGAAAAAGTGTTTTTGATGAAAATTTATGAAATTTCGGTGATTATGGGGAAATTGTTAGTGGATTGGTGTTCAGTGGACAAAAATTTATCGATATAAGGCTCTAAAAAAAAGAAATTTATAATGGATTTAATTTTCAAAATTCATTTCATCATAAAAATTCATTTCTATCAACAAAAACAGATAGTCCAGATTGAGTAGAAAGGGGATTCCAAAAATTATGGCTCACGATGTCCAATCATATTACAACTAATGAAGGACGCGAGGAATATTTACATGTGATAACGAGGCCTGCGAAGCGAGATATTTACATTTTTAATGGCGTAAAAACCAACAGAAAATTAAAAGGCGAGGTTGTGTTTCGTTCTGGAATCCTCCGGAGTCGTCTCTCACCTTCAATTCACCGGTATAGATATAAATATATATTTAGAGAAGTGATTCCGAGAGCTTGTGATGTCTGCCCCCTCTCCCAAAAAGCCATTTATTAACACTAATTGATCGAAAGGGGTCCTTTTGGGTTCTTCATGTTTTTCCTGTCTTTCTCGGCTTGTACCCTTCTCCCCTATTTTACTCGCGGGCTCAAACATTTTTTTATTGTTTTTTTTACACACATACCCTCCTTTTCGTCCACGGCGATAGGGACGAAACTTCATTAGGCGGTAACCCACGTTATATTATTTATTATTACATTTATTATAGCGACGGGGCCACGCGAGAGCCGGAATCTCGTTCGCCTATACGACCGCAATGGCGCCGAGAGAACGCCATTATACGAACGAAAAAGAAAACGAGACTCCATCTCGACGAAATTCACTAAATTTGTTGTTCGTTTTTTTTGTTAAAAGTAAAAATTTCGAGAATTCGCAAGGAACTTGGTCAGGGCGTCCAGCAGACTCCTCAAAAAATCAGAAAACAATTTTTATCATCCTCCACAATTACTAAAAATAAAACATAAAAATTTTGTCAATTTTAGCCTAATTTTGAAAAACCTCAAAATCGCGAAATTTTAAGCGCTCATAACTTTACTTCGGTTTAACCGATTCCAAAATTTCTTTTTCGTACTTAAAGGCTGTGACTAAGCTTAGAAAATACCATTTGGTACATTCTGATATCTAAATTTTTGTAGAAATGAGAGCAGTTTGAAAATCGTCGAAAAAAATGGAAAAGCAATGGTCGAACTTCAAAAATATGCCAAAAATTGAAAAATCATCGGAATCGAATGAACCAAGCGGGATTTTGAAGCTTCATCGATCACAAAAAGAATAAGCTCAAGTTGAAACCGAAATCTTATATAGAAAATAAAGTACAGTCATTTTAGTGAACAGATTCAATTTTAACCAAAAGATGCAAAAAAAATTCTTTTCTAATTTTTTTTTTTTTTGAATCTTATGTCGATGAATTTTCTTCAATGATTTTTCCAAAAACTCAAAAAATTGCGTCAAACAAAAAATCTTAATGATCCAAAACTTTTATTTCCAAAGAAATACAGTAAAAAGTCTGTACATGATTATTTGAATACCTTTTTTTTCAAATTTACTGCAATTTTTTACATCGTATGAAACTTTTGGCCAACTTGATGGCCAAGAGAATGAAAATCACCAGGATCTCCTGGCTTTTAGCCAAACGGCCACTCATCGTCACTTCCGGTTTCTCTTTCGTACAACGGCTGCACGGTACCGACCGGAACTGTCCGCATTATATCGTACGAGAATTTCATTTCGTCATTGCACAGATTTGTTCATTCTACAAATTGAGAACCTCTGATATGCCTTCCCACGCGATTCTTCCCACAATCGTATAGCTTTTGACGTTCAAAAATTAACAATTTACCACAATGAATGCATCAGCGCAATATTATTTATTTTATTTAATTTTATTTAATTTATTTATTCGAAAGAAAAAGTAAAAAGGGTAAAAACCATTGATCAAGAGAACATCCCGGCATAAGTAGACGTTTCAACGTGGCACTTACGTTATCACGGAGAGCAGGAGCAGGCTGATTACTCGTATCATCTGCGATGAGATTTTCCCTGAAGACCTTCTCCTCTTTCCACGATTCCGCTGGCGCGCCTAAACGTTATCTTCGGGCAGCTTGCTAGACGTTGCACTTTTCGATAGATTTTTCGACGTCTTTTTCAACTGCGCGCGAAATGTTTTTCGAGTCACTTTATTCGTTCCGAGATATATACACTATTACAAACTTTCTATCTCGCTTCGACAGATAGTACACTTTATAAACTATGCGCCTTTTTCTTTTTCTTTAATACGTTCAGAGTTACTTTGTTCGTTTACTGAGAGATATACTATTACAGAATTTCTATCTCGTTTCGACAAATAGTTCACTTTATCACCGTCCTTCTTTTTTTTTTTTTTAATATATTCCGCGTTACTTTATTCGTTTACTGAGAGATATACTATCACAGAATTTCTATCTCGTTTCGGCAAATAGTTCACTTCATTACCGTTAAACTATGCACTTTTATTTTCGAACGACCTCGCGATAAATTTTTATTATTGTAGTCTTTTCCAGTTCTGCGTGAGAAGCGGTTCGTCACGGAGATATACGTAGTGAGAAACTTTGCAATTTCGCTAGCGTATATCCTGGCAGGATCGCCAAATTGTCATGCGACTATTTGAAAACCTGGGTCTCGATAGGATCGCCAGTGCCTGAGAGAGCAGTCACCACTCGTTATTAAAGTTCACGAGACGTAAGATAACTCAACACGGTTTAACGTAGGAATATGGTTGTTTATTTATTAATATACTCAAAACGATACACAGCTTGACTTATAAGTCATACGGAGACTCGATACAATACTAAGTGCGAGACCGTTCTGTAAACCGGAGTGACCCTTCACGTCAGTGTCCCAAGATAGACTGACTGTCCACTCGTGATACCTCCGGGTTGCAGCTTAATGTAGAGAAGAATATAGGCGAGAGTCGCGACATGTCGCGACGAAGGATAATATAGAAAGGGAACAATACCAATGGTGAGGCGAGGGTCGCGACACCCCCCTTGTTGGAACGAGAAACGTCCCCGTTTCAACCACGTAGTTCCAGGGCTAGCGCGCGATTGTTTCTTCGTAGTTTTTTTAATCTGTCTTTTTCTTGCTTAAGTCGAAGTTCGGTTGCTCTCTTTTTACTGCAACGGTCTAGAAAACCTTGCAGTATACACATGCATAAACCCGTTTTGATTGCTAGGGCTACGATACCGATCAAGAATATGCCCGATATTATTGCTCCTATGGATGGTAACGCAATTCCTTTAAAGTTAGCCCATTCGTTATTAACAAGTAATTGAACATGGTTACTCTGTAATTCTTGGTTGAGTGACTCTATAGTTTTACTGTAATCTTTCAAAGTTTGAAAACTCAGCTTGTGCAACAGGACTGGATTGTCTTTGAATTCTGGAAAAGTGTACTCTATTGCAGTTTCGATATTAAACACTTCGCATGATATTTTAGTCCTTGATTGCAATAATTTGACTCTGGAGGTTTCCGTATGGAGTTCACATTTTTCATTGGTCTCGATAATAGTAGGTTTTGTTAAATCGAAAATCTGATGTGCGTTACTGCATATCAGCGTTAAAGTTTTTGGTTCACTGCTAGGTATCAGTATTTGTGCTTGTGTCGTGGTTAAGTAAGCAAAATCTTTTACCTCGAAGTTAGCTATCTTACATTCTTTTACTATGCCATGTGTTTTTTCACATAGTGAAATAGAATTAGACGCGTGTTCTATCCCTTGGTACTTGGTGATAAAATCCCCGTCGACTTCTTTGAGTTCCTTGGATTTCACTTCCCTCGTGAAATTGTTTCGTTCGATCCGCTCGGCGTATAATGGTAAAATGACGACGTACGTGTTGTTGATCATCTGTGGTATCGGCGTGTTTCTTATCAGGGCCCAGGGTTCTTTCTCCAGATTGGGCACTATGATGATGTAGGCGATTTTTCTTTTTGAGGTAAGTATTGTTATGTCTGACATATCGATGAATTTTTGATAATTTTCTTCTACTGTTTCTACGATATGTTTCCCGTATTGGACCTCGAAGGCTTTGATCGATTGTATCAATCGTTCGGGTGGGAACAATAACGGCTGTAGGGTTCCGTGTTTTCCCACTTCGATCGCAAAGTTAATGGTTGTTATGTCTCCTTCCAGGCTTTTTTGTAGCCCTCCCAGATATCTTTGTCTATTTTCCAGCAGGGTCACGTACCGTAGTTGATTTGTTTGGTTACTTGTTTGCTTTAGTTCCTCATCCAATGTTCCGATATGATCGGATATTTTTTTCTGATTCATGTCCAAGGTATGAATCTGATCCTGGGTGATCACCATTTGCTTACGAAGTATAAGGTTTAGTCCTTCGGTTGCGTTAGCAAGGTTCTCGATATTCGCGGTTATAACGCGTAAGTCTTCCGCATCCGCTGTTCCCCAGAGGAACTTTTGTATTGTCCCACCGATGTTTAATATCCCTCTCTTTTTTCGGTGGCCGTGCTCGAGGTGACTTAATACATCCCTTTCGAGAGAGCTCGGTCTTTTAAGTTTCCCTTCCTTGCGACGAATCGCGTCCATTACCGCGTCAGCTCCAAATACTTCTGCGTAGGCGTCGAAGTTGGTTCTGTCAGCGTTGTTGATGTTCCATTGTTTTGCTGGGGCCTTTGTTGAATCCGTGGCGGGAGGTGGCGTGGAGGTTGTCGTGTACGTTGGAAAGTCATATAGTCCCATGATCTTGTTGAGAGTGTTTAGTAAGTGTCGTAGCCTCTCTTTTTCCATAGAGAGTACCTTTTGGTTTAGCTCCAGGTTTCCTGTAGGGTCTGTTACCGAATTGAGTTTGTTCTGCAGGTCTTCGATTGCCTGTTCTATTTGAAACAGACGATTGAATACTGGTTCCGTGTCGACGGTGTGGATTATTTTCCATTCCTCTTGATATCCGTACACATCTCCGATTCGCTCTTGAATAAGCGTCCCCTGGATTGGTTTTAGCGTGTAGTAGCTGTCTGCTCTCCATCTGAAAATATTACCAACATTGAAAAGCTCTATGGTCACACCGGGACTCCCTCATTGATCATTGGGCTCCACGTAAAATTCATTCTGTCTTTTTACTATTTTTAGCTTCGGTATCGGTGGATTAGGGTTTTCATAGCGAATATAGGGTTTCGTGTGGGAGATATGGATCCATTTGGGCTCGTTGTTATGCAATATCATAACGTTATTTTTATCGAGATTTATGGCCTCAATGGTGTACGGCCCCTGCCATTCCTTATCGAGAGAGTGTTTCTTGGCATTGTTGTAAATCAGTATTTCGTCTCCCTGGATGTAAATTGGTAATTGTCGAATTATTCCAGCGTCAACTTTCTTCTTGTGTCTCAATGTTGCTTCTTGAAGTCGTAGATGGGCCTGATAGATTTTTTTTTCGAGTTCCTTGGCCCACGCTAGTGCACGCGATTTTACCTTTTCAGGTTCGGGTTTGGTAAAATTGTTCGGTGTATTCGGCACATGCGGGAACATGAGGCTATGAGGCGTCATGTTCAGTGTCGAGTGAATGGTTGTATTCCATACTTTATACATTATTGGCAGCACGGTGTCCCATGTATTCGGTCGATCTCGTATCGTTGTTCGGATATTATTCTTGAGAACACCATGCATTCTCTCGATCGCTCCGTTGCCTTGTGGGTGATAGGCGGTGGTTGTTATATGCTTAATACCGTACAGTTTCTCAAACCTTGACATTAGCTCGTTATTAAATTCCGTACCCATGTCGCTGAGAATTTGTTTCGGGAATCCTATTAAACAGAACCATGTATCGTGGAGTGCTTTGAATACGTGTGTGGCTGATTTCCTTTTTAATGGTGCGAGTAAAATGAATTTGGTTAGCGTGTCTTGCATTGTTAGGATGTAGCTGTTATCTGAGTTTGTGGTCGGAAGTGGCCCGACTAAATCGATGGCCACTTTTTCATTCGGCTTGGTGACGTATTCCATTTCTTTGCCTTCAGGCTTTTGCCGAATGCTTTCCTTCTTATAGCGTTGACAAATGTCACACTTGGCTGCATAATCCGCGATGTCCTGATCCATGCCTTTCCATCGGGCGATTTGAGTGACGATTCCCTTCATTTTCAACGTTCCGTTGTGTCCTGCGGCATCACTATGGGCTGTTTTCAATATATCTAGTCGTTGTTCCGGCGTGGGTGCGCCCTGAGAACTGCGACAAAATTGCACCGATGTAGGGTTGTTCTTGACAAATCCTCGGAGTATCCCTTCGATTCTCGTGATTTCCAATGGCGTAAATTCCTTCGAGTTAACGTATAGTCGAATTTTTGTCTCGTTCTCCCGTTGATTTTGCAACCATTCGGTTAATTCGTCTTCGAAGTTATCTTTGTCAACAAAAACCATTTCTTCCTTGTTTTTATGTTTGATTCGCGACGTTATGCGTTTCCACCCCGGATATTCGGTTCTATTAGGGAAGAGTTTGATATCTTGATGATCTACTTCCTTTTCTAATAGGTCGGCTTCGTCCTCTAACCTGCTGATGCGGTCCAGTAGTTGCAGCCCGGTATTTCCGTTAATTTTCGTTTTTATTATTTTTGAATGATGCGGGAAGAGATTGCACCATTGTTCCTTAGTATATTGCCTTTTTTTGCAAGAATTCCAGAATTCGTTGGTGTTGTTATCCCATTCCTTTGGAGGTTTTCTTGTGACATTGAAAACTCGCGAAAGTGCGTCGGCGACCACGTTATCTTTGCCCTTTACATATTCAATGTCGTAATAATATTCCTCCATTCGTAATCTCCAGCGGAGAAGTCTTTGACTTGGGTCCTTACAATTTTTTAACCACACTAGAGCTCGGTGATCGGTCTGAATAATAAAGGGCTTGTCCTTTGTCGTCAGAAGATATTGTCGAAGCTTCTTTACGCACCACACGACTGCTAGCAATTCCTTCTCGGTCGTATTGTAATTTCTTTCTGCGTCTTTCAGTACACGTGAAAGAAAATATACAGGGTGTCCATCTTGTGACAATACTCCACCGATTCCAACATTCGATGCGTCCGTTGTTAGAATATATTGTTTTTTTGGGTCCGGCGGTCGCAAGACGGGTGGATCCATCATTGCTCTCTTCAAGGTGTCGAATGCAGTTTGGCATTTCTCATCCCATTTGTAGGTGGCATCCTTTTTCGTCAAATCCGTTAGTGGTTTCCCAATTGTTGAGAAATTTTTAATAAATTTTCGATAATATCCGGTCAGTCCCAAGAAGGCCTTTACCTCCGTCGGGTTTCGTGGTGTTGGGAACTTTTGCACCGCTTCGAGCTTTGCTGGGTTTGGTTTTACTCCCTCGGGTGTTATTAGGTGTCCTAGATATTCTAGTTCGTCCTTAAGATATTTGCATTTCTCGGGTTGCAGTTTTAAACCTTTTTCTCGCAAACGCGTGAGCACAGCTTTGACGTTCAGGTTATGCTCTCGCAGAGTATTTCCAAATATGACTATGTCGTCGATGTATACGTAGCATATTTTGTGATTAAGGCCGACAAGAGCTATGTCCATCATTCGCTGAAACGTAGCTGGGGCGTTTTTTAATCCGAAAGGCATCCGTTGATATTCGAAGTGCCCTTCTAAAGTTGAGAAAGCAGTATATTTCATGCTGCCGGGGTCCATTCCTATCTGGTGGAAGCCGGAGGAAAGATCGAACGCACTGAAGTACCTTGCATCTCGTAACGAGTCGAATATATCTTCGATAATCGGCATGGGATAAGCGTCCTGCGTGGAATACTCGTTTAATTTCCGAAAATCAATAACGATCCTCCATTTCGGCTTACCGTCTGGGCCAGGTTTCTTGGGAACTACCCATACTGGTGAGTTGTATGGCGAATCAGATGGCTTAATTATTTGTTTTGACAACATGTCCTGAACGCCTTCGTTGATGACGTTCTGATGTATCTCAGGAACCCTGAAGTTTCGGATATTAATAATTTTCGGCTCGGTTAATTTGATTTCGTGTCTTGTGCATGGTGCCATGGGAAGAGGGTCTCCTTCTACGGTAAAGACGTCGTTGAATTCCTCAATAGTTTTCCAAATTTGTGTTTTAGTTTCCTCGTCTAGGTGTTCCAGATTTGTAATGTCGCGTAGTTTCGTCATTCGTTCTTCATTCTGCTCGGAGAGGTTGTAAATTACGTGTTTTTCCCGGAGCGTCACTTCTCGAGCGGTGAACATTCCTTCGGTGAGGATTTTGTCTTCGTAATAGTTAACATATGCCCCTCTGGCGTAACCACTGTCGTCGGTTTTGACGATTTGCACAGGTGAGTAGCTTCCCGGGTCGACTTCCTCTTTAGTGTAGAGTAAATATTCGCAACGCGGTTTGGGGAGCTGAAATTCGAACGGCGTTATATAGTTGACCCTAGCATTGATAGGAGGGTCCCGTAGATCGTGTTCGGTTCCTGATAACGTCATATTGTCGGTCGTTAAGACGTAGCTTCGATTTATCATGAAGGGTAATCCCATTAATCCATCCTCGTCTGGTTGGAGAGGAAAATTGTCAGGCACAACAACGAATTCGTCCGAGGGCCCCAAGTAAGAGATGTTTACCTTTTCACTCATGATGTAGAAGGCATCGCCCATATGGAATGATGTCCTTCCCTTGATTATCGTTTGTCCTGTTGGGACTTTATTTTTCTTGATTAGGTTCAGTGTGCTGCCGGTGTCGATCAGCAACCTCAAGGGTCCCTGGAATCCTTCTGGTTTTATATTTACGCGTCGGAGTCGCTGCTGTTGTATATGTGATACCCTTGGTCCTCCGTTCCGTTCAGCTCTTCGTAATTTTCGAAGTTTGCTGGTTCTTTTCCGTTCTTTTCTTCGATATGTTCGCTCGACTCGTGCTGCAAGGGTTGATATTCTGTGGTCGTTCCTTCTGATATCAGGTTGTTTACTTGTTTTTGGTGGTATGGTGGTTTTCCGCGTGGGCCTGTATTCTGAAAATTTCGGTTTTCGAATGTCTGTCCAGGCGGTGGTGCTTCCTTGCATTCTCTGACAAAATGCCCCTTTCTGCCACACCTAAAGCATCCTTTTTCTTGCTGGATAGCGTTCACGGCCTCGTATCTCGTTTTTTTCAGCAAGTCATCGAGTTGCTCCTGAGTTAAGTTATGTACCTTGTGAGCCGGCGATGTTTGTGGTGCGCGGAAATTTGTTTTCTCAGGGAATCGTGATGGAGGTCGGGTGTGGTCTGTGGTCCGGGCCGTCTGATGATTGTAATTAAATCGACGATACTGTTTTTCAGCGTTAGCTGCTGCAATTGCCGATCGTTGTGCATCTGTAAGACTCGGGTACTCGGAGTTCCGGAGTATTCTATTGAGCTCTAGGTCTAGGCCAAGGAGGAAATAAGTGATGGCCGTTGCGTCGATGTGCCTCGTATCTTCTCCGGCATAACCTTTGTTTAATTCCTCATTTTGAAAGGCTGTGATGGCGATATCGTATTTTTGATTGAACCGGTCAATATATTCCATGATGTCTCTGCCTCTTTGTTTTATATTGGAGAGTTCTGCCATCAGGCTTGAACTGCGTGCCCCGGCGAGTTGGATTTTTTGGATGGTACCGAGGAGTTCGTCGATATTCCGTGCGTTTACGATTTCTTTGCGTATTGCGAGGGAACCTCCTATTTTCTGCGACTTTAATAAATAGAAAAAGAATTGTTGCTCCGATGGTTTGCAGTATTTGAATCCAAGGCTCGCATGTTCTGTCCAAATTTTGTAATTGTCTGTATTTTGTCCTGTGATGGTGTTGGAGACAAGTTTTATGGCGTCGGTGGCTTTTTGTCCTTCTTCCGTTCTTACGAAGCCCGCGCCCCGATATTCTCCTGGATAAAATCCATTCGGATTAGGTGGTTGTGGTCTCCCTTGATAAGAGGATGGGTGATCCATTTCTTCCTGCAATTCCCTCCGCAAAGGCATTTGATGTAGCTGTTCGGCAGCATGTTGTCGAGTTACGTGTCGTAAGTCCGATCTTGGTCTCCCGGGTGTGACGGGCGATGGTCCGACGAATGACAATTGCTGTTCCAAGCTTCGGCGTACAGCTTCCTCGACCATCGCTTTGAACTCTGGGTCGCTGTGACTCAAGATTGAGGGCGGTCTACTAGTTGGTGCCGTTGGTCGTTCTAGAGCTTGCATTTCCTGCAGAAGTAGCTGTCTACCTTGCCGTAGTCTGTCCTCCTCCGTTTCCCGTGGGTAACCAGATAGATCAGGCTGCAGTTTCGGTTTCCGTGGTATCGCTCCTTGCGGAGGTCTGGTCGTTGGATCTCTCCTATTCGTTATAAGGGAAGCGTTGACCAGTCGCTCGGTGATCCCGTCGACTAATGGGTCGGTGTTTCCTGCCGCCAAACCTACACTCCTTTCTTCTTCTTCTCTTATTGTGAGCGGTGGTGGTTGTCTCGCTGTCATGTGTTGTCGAAGAGCTTGAGGGTCTCGCCAGACCATCCATGCTGGATGGTTTTCCCTGTGCGGGGGCAACCCTGCTCTTGTCATAACAGTTCCCGTTGTCTTGACCGATGTCTCGTCTGAATTTTCTCTGTCGAGGAGGCCAGCTGTTTGTGCTGGGGGTATTCCAGCTTCGATGTAATTCGACGCGATAAGTCCACCGGCGTTATTTTCGGCCATGACTTGTTCGTAGGTAGGTGGTGGGGGTAGAGTTTGATAGGGATCGACTGGATCGACTGCGTGGATTTCGGCGTCGGTCATCGTGGCTAAATATATTATTATCGACACTGGAACGGGTGTGTGTCGGTGTTGCAAATAATATTGCGTTCTTTCAATATCGAGAGTGTCAAAAGTGTCGCTCAAACTTTTTAGTGGTTGTGCGATATCCACGTTTTCTGTTCCGTGTCGGAGGTCGTTTGCCTTCCGGACAATAATTATCATTTGCTTCACGATTTCGCGGATTCTGTTTAGGGCAGAGGCCCATGACGTAACTGAATTTGGCATGATTGGTTGATGGGTCGATCGGTTGATTGATTTGTTTGTTTAATTTTATTTTAATTCAATTTATTTTAATTTAATTTGTTTTAATTTCATTTGTTTCTTATTTAATTTGGTCTAATTTTATTTGATTTGACTTTACTTATTTTTATTTAATTTGATTTAATTTAATTTTGTTTTATTTTTTCGTGGAATGTTTTCTATGAAGTATAACATATTTCATATCTGTTTGTGGAGAATAGATATGCAATAAGTGTCGGCGAGTCTCTGTGAACTTGTCGGAGAGTTCTGTGCGCAAACTTGTCGCTAATTTAACGTCAATTATCAATGATTTACGAGCCATCACAGCTGCCCGGACTCTCTCACGTATTTTATCTGGCCTGGCTTCTCAGATTTTCTTCTTGCGCTCCATTTCATTTCCTCCAGTCCATGATATACCGGTAAAATATTCCTATTTGGAGTGAAATTTCATTCTTGTTCAATTAAACAGATAACATTGATAAAATTTCCATTTATTCAACATTCTAATCTCAAGTGAATGCCTCTGCATCATTTCGATGCAACGGTGATAATTTATTTTTCAAAAAAATTCATTCTAATGAAAGAAAAATTTTAGAAGTGAAACATCGTTGAAATGTATTTTGGGGCCTTTATCAAGAAACTTGGAATTTTCGATGCACAAGCAAAACGCAAATATAAAAAAAATCAATTAAAAAAATGTTGGATCAACAATTGTCAATGATTTCGGCTTTTTTAAAATTATAATTTTGTTGTTAAAATTATAAGATTAGAAGCAAAGCGAGGGTGATTAGAGTGTAAAGCAACGTATGATATATTCATTACATTTCATATTCATATGCAACGTTCCCTCGTTGAATTATTTAGAAACCTCCCTGTCATTAGTTCCGTAGTTGTGAACCTCTGAAGTCTTGGGGAATCGAAGGGCCGGCTTGTGTTTAGATGAGGTTTTGGTTCGGAAGTGGGAGGGAGGAGAAATGATGACCTGCGTGATGCTCGGGCGCATGAGTAACCCCTAAAATATAAATGGGACATGATTTTGGATTCCAGCCACGTTTTCTGATGCTTATGCAGAAATTTTCGAAACTTCACCATTTTTCAATGCTTCTTGATAAGATTTTATGAATTACTTTTATCGAAAATCACTGACGCAATATTGCGGCAATTTTTTCAGCATATGTTAGTTTTTCTTCTTAAATCACGTGTATATTTAGTATATTTAGTAATTCCACGATTCTTTATCGGGACAAGAAGTCTTCATATATATTTAAATATATGTCACGAAAAAGTAGTGGGGAAGGCATCTCGATGAATTCAAACCCGAAGGAAAACAGGTGCACAATTATATTCATTTTTTAAGGAAAAACATTTTTTTCTCATCATATTTTCAAAATTGTCGCGTTTGGCATAAATGGTGCTTCTCGTGTGGATTAATAAACATGTTATGATGAATTTTTATAAAAAATAAGCAAATATATGTTTATTTAATTTAATAATTTGAATTTATTTCATTA
>JABMBS010148804.1:0-13288 GCA_018491695.1 Lissonota sp. PSUC_FEM 10030012 | reverse complement strand
TCTGAAAAATGTTTTTGCCAGGGTAGAAAAAGATAAAAAAGTTTCAGCCAAATCGAAAGGGGTCGGGTTCAAAAGTGGTCGATTTGGCGTGGAATGCCCTTTATATATTATTATTATTACTTAATTTTTATTCTGTATTCGAGTTATTCCGGTTTCACCACTGTCTGAAATATTTTTTTTCGTAATTAAATCAAGTTCTCTGCGGGATATCGTCAATCACAAATTTTTGACATCTTATTCAAGTTGAAGGTACAAAAATTTGACCCTCTGGCATTCAAAGGTTTTGGGGAAGAAAATAACCGAGTGTAACTCTTGGTCTCTGCTGATGCGATATCGTCACCACGTGAAAAGCCAGCTAATAACGCTCTTCCTTTTGCCAGTCATACATGTTACGAACACTCGCTCTTTCTCTCGAGTCCGGTCTCGAAGCTCTTTTAATAGTTCATCCACTTGGGGTTCATCCTGCGGGAGTGCACGTGTGCGCTGACCTCACATGTGTGTAAAATTTTCAACGTTAAGATGTCCCTCGATAATCGAAAAAACGAATGTCCATGCTAAGAGCTAAGTAACTACGCCCTTGTGAGTCTTCGGCAATTCCAGTAGATGTTCCAGCGGTTACAATGCACGGCGTGACGTTATTGCTTTGCTTCGCGTATGTATTAATAAAATTTATTAGCCGGCGTAAGTGCGCGGACGTACACGCGTTAATGGATTTTGAGAGCTACCGCCGCAAAATGTTCTACCCTTCTTCTCTTTCACTCTTCGTCCCTTTTGGTCCACGTGGTCGACGAATTTATTTTACTAATCGTGAATTCCATGAAAAAACTTAACCTATGACAGAAAAAACACCAACAATTCGTTGTTAATTATTATAAGGAAAAAAAAAACATTTCACAGCTGCGAGAAATAATTTTTTTCAATTTTTTTTTTTCTGAAAAATCCACCTTTTAGGATTGCTCCCGACGAGTATATATAGCGCAGCCACGTTTTGCAGCGAATGCATGTAGATGCTTTTAAAAATAATATACTTGCCGAAGGTAAAAAATCAAAATGTTGAAAGTTAGAATGAGAAGCTTCCCTCCGGGCTGTATACCGGAGGTTTAAGCGAAGAACGCGCGGCCAGGAACGTCGGAACCTACATCAGCCCTGGGCTTGACCACCGGCAAAGCGAGATGAGACGAGCGAGAAAGAGCCGGATGGAACGAACCGGAGCCACCGCTCGCTTCATCGCGAGCGTCTCCGTGAAAGTCTTCACGTCGATTTATTGCCTCGTGGAGAATATCCTCTGTTGTGCGTGCCCCATTCTCCAAGCTCTTATGGTACTTCATGCTCATCTCTCTCCTCGTACCTATAAGACGTTTGCTCTTGAGCGTGTATTACTATACAGATACGTTGTTCTCCATTTATAAGTTACGCCAAGAATATCTGGATGACGACTCTCTGAAGGATCTCTTCTGCGTAAGGAAAAACGATTGGGAACAATGATCCGACAAGATAATTCACAAATGGTTGTTCATTGACAAGGCGGCGTCACAGGCGAGGGTTCGTTCATTGATTTTCAAGAACCATTAAAAAAAAAATCCGTTTAGCATTTTCTTCTCATTGAACACCGTATGACAATTTTCAGTCTGACAACAAAAACCAGGTTACTGTATCATCGTCTATCGATCCTCTCTCGTTATCCTTATTGGACCGCGCATCGACGCAATATTCGCTTGTGAATGATTGAGGTATATTGCGGACGAGAGGGAGTGAACAGATAATCCGACTATTAGAGGTGTCCCCGAGAGATTTCCTTGAGGGTCAGAGCGCTGTTATAGCCTCGATGGAGGGAACCTGAGGTTAACGTCGTCGATAGGAAGATTGAGAGCGGGGTTCACCGTTATTCCGGGGTGGGGTCTGTGGGCATCGCCCCCAATTTGTTCTAACAGGCTACCAACATGCCGTTTTTTTTCCACGTCCTTCTCCAAAGACTCTTCTTGCGAACCCTTGTGATCGGAGAGGTTAGAACGACATAAATAGAAAGAGAGAAAACAAGAGGATACGGAAAACTGATGTTGGCCCGGAGGAAAATTCGACCCTTCGTCAAACGGACAAACAGAATCTTCTTGATTGACCGTTAGCCCTATATAAATGCACACAGTAAAACGGGCAAAGAATCGAAAGAAGTCTCAACGTCTCTCAGTAAACGAATCATGTCCTCCCCTATTTTCAATATTCACTGATGTCCAAAGACGACGTCATTTCAGCCCCGAAGATTGTCCATGAAAATTGACATGCTGGATCTATAACTCTGTTTGGACGATTCTACTGATTAAGACAATTAGAAATACAAAAGATTCTTACGCACACGTTAAACGTATTCACTGATAAAACATCTGATGGAAATTCATCCCTCTTCAATGCCACCCTGACTCGAAGAAGCCACGCTCGTCTTACGAAAAACAACCGCGAGATAGAGTCATCTATTTCATGAATCACAATGATCATAGGGTCATCTTGGGTTCGTATGTTTATTCGTATATATAAAGATGCAAATATCGACACGACAAAACGGCTACATCGAAGGCAGGGATGAATGCCAGGCTACTGTCCTGCGAGGATGTTGTCATTGTCGATTTACCGAACAAGCCAGCGGCTCTGGGTGTACTCTTTGCTCGGGTTTTGTACACACACTGAATGGTCGTGAGAGCGAAAAAAAAGAAGAATCAATTCTACGGTAGGGCACACCCCGCGGCGCGAGTTCGATTCCACGCGTTTTAGTTCCATAGAGAGAGAGAGAGAAAGAGGTAGTAGGAAAGGGGAGACAGAACTGACGCTCGGTCACCACGGTGATTAATGATTCAGCCAATCAGATATATAGCCATTGCGTAGCTCGCAGATGGAATTGTATAGGAGACTCGGTAGAGAGTAAGAGAGAGAGAGAGTACATCGGGCTACAGTTTGACGGTAGCGACACAGAGGGCACAAACAGCATCAGCATCGAGTATAAAAGAGTAAAGAGACAGAGAGATGGTCGGATGTGCGTGACAGCGATGTGTCGCACTGTCACTCGGTTGGTACATGTTGATCTGGTCGACTCGCCTCTACATATACATATATCCGTACAGTTTCGAGTATAATATTGGTATATATAGAGTGGGAACGCGCGGGTGGTTCTTGTTGCTCGCCTGCTCGACGATAGTGTTTCGTTCGACAGAGGCTGCTGTTGAAACGCGACGAAATAGACGCGCGGAATGGTGGAAGAGCGGACGAAGGGTGACGGCATCGGCTACAAACACGCGTGAGTGTATCGCAATACACTAAGCCTCACCTCTCTGACTGTACGTATGGACTTATATACAGATATATGTACACGTATATAAATGGATGTTGGTGATGGACCTGCATACCGATCGTTTCTCGAGCAGAAATACGAGTAGCCAAAACGATGATGGTACACGAAAACACATACACACCCGAATCCGACCGTTATATAGCCATTTCACAATCACCGGTGTTACTTAAAAAAAGAAAAAAAAATAGTGCTTCCATAGCACAGTACAAAAATTGACAGGACGCGCGACGAAATCACGATGACAAATGGAAATCGTCAGCGGTTTATTCGTATGTACACCCCCGCGCGCTCTCGTCCTGTCTCTCGTAACCACCGCGAAGAGCGAATAACGAGTTAGAGATAAATCAATGTTTATTCACGCTCTTCGTATACCTGTCAGGGGTATTTCTATAATTATGACGGAGAGTTTAATCAAATCGTACGTGTTACATTGAACGGAGTGGAAAGATTGAACCGATCCATCTCGTCTCTCTCGTTTTCCTCGTCATTGTAGCGATCGATTTTGATCGACGGGTCGTATGAGAACGGGTTGCCGGATGAAAATTGGTGAAATTATATCGTCTATATTTATATTTTATCGGCTGAGATCGGGATTGGGCTCTCGACGCAGATTAGCATGCTACATGCTGATTTTTCTCGACAGGACGAAATTCCGACGAAATTTTAGAGAATAGTCGGGTGGTGGAGAAAGACCGAGAGAACGGTCGTTACGTGTGCTTTGGGTTATAGGGATAAACGATATTAAATGGTCAGCAGAAGAGAGTCTTATACTTGCTCTGTGTTCTCTTTTGCTCTCTGTCTCTCTTTCTCTGTCGCACCGTATGGCCTCACGAACGGCGCGGAGAGAAGAACACAGCGAATAACCGCATCAGCAGCAGCATATAATCTCGCTGGTTATTAATGGCGATGGTTTGGGAAACTGCTACCGGGCAGAAGTCCCCTTCCTACCATTCTTTCTCTTCCCGCTCAATCACTCTCCTTCTTTTTTCCTTGCTGCAACTGCCCTCTTCTCTCTTCCTGGAGAATCTTTGCAGTCTCTTCTTCTTCTTCTTCTCCTCTTCTCCTTCTTCTTCATCGTCTTCTTCTTCATCTTCTTATGCTTCTTCTTTGGCATCTTCTTGCCATCGTCAGTCTCTGCCTCGGCGGCTCTCGCTCTCTTTTTATCTCAATAAAACGGCATTCCATTCGGCGTTAGGTTCTATACAGTGAAAGTTTTACAGCAGCCCCGGCACACACGGTTAAACGGCAACTGCTTTAATTATCCTCGCAGAGGTCTTAAGCTTGCCCTCCGGGTTAATCGCCTTCGGGTGTCTCGCAGACTCGTCCGATCGTTTTGTTGTATAGTACTTGCGTGTAAACGTTGAATATGCACGTACGGCTAATTTTTCGATGCCACCGAATCATCAGGGCTTGATATTTATCATTCGCGCGAATGTAATTGCCCTTTAAATATATAGACAACTACTTTACAGCAAAGCGGGATAGAGCCCACCCGCCGAAGATCCGTGATACATAAACTTCGTTTTAATGGACTCGTGAGAAAAACCACAAGGGTCAGCAGCCAGGAGGTTAAAGTGTTGGAAGAACACGACGATTCTAGTCTCAATGGCAGATCAGTGGATCCTGGGGGGAAGCCGTCGTAAATCGGGAAAAGGGCTTCGCGCAGAGTTCTCGATGACCTTCTCGCACACAGCCACGGCGATAAAAGAAAGCGGCAAGTTCATTTAACAGGCCATAAAGTGAAGAAGCATCGTTTTGGCCCCTCTTCGAGTATCGTGTGGCTCACGCACCTCCGCTTTGGTCCAGTAAGAGCCGCGAGAGGCTTTTCGAAGGTCGGCGGAAGGGAAATCTCCTTCGAGAGACAAAAGAAAGAAAAATAAAGGAAAAAGCCAGAGCCAGAGCACCGCCAAGATCGAAGTGATGAGAGAAACGATCGGGTCAGAGGGTGACGGGGTTATCGAAGATCTGTAGCTAACGCGGAATAGGCATGTGAATTCGACGGCTTATCGTTATCGGAAGAGGCGGTTCATTCCCGCAAACAACATCTCATGGGATTGAACAAAAATGACCCAAGATATCCGTGCTCTTTTCCTTTGTCAAATCTCGACTTTGACAGGGAATTTTATGTGGAAGCTGTTATTGTCACTTTGTGAAGATATAGTCGATTCCCGAGCTTATACTTAACCATAGCTCATTAGATATACGTTGGAAGTTGATTAGCGAAAGGGGAAAATTGAGCATTAAAGTTCTCAGTGATGCGAAACGAAGAGAGAGAAAGAAGAAAGAGGGAGCGAAAGAGCGAGGACGAAAGTTTGGGGTGGGAACGAGCTTCGGCGACCCGTGAGTATTCCAGTTAATGGGGTACTTTGTTAGCTCCGTGTATATCCCGTAGAGGATCGTACGGGATTAATACTTTCTCGTTCGAAACTTCACGGCTTTCCTCCAGAAATCGACGCGAAACGAAGCGTGTATAAAAAAACGCATCCCGGAATACCATGGTGATAATATAAAAGGGTTCATTTTGACGCCGTTTACACTTGATACATTTGATTCGAAAAAAAAAACATTGCTGCTTTGTGCTTTCAATAAAAGTTACGTATCACAGTACTGGATGGCAAATCTCTGCAAATATCATTCAATTTTAACTAACAGAGCAAAGTCTTCCGAATGAACATACTAAATAAATAAATCAAGAGTCTCTTATGTCTTCATTATGCACCGTCAAATATTCCTGCTCAAAAGTTTCCATGAAAATTTGTTAAATAAACAAAAATGAAATTGAACTAATTCTGTCCGTTTAACGATCGTCGATTGAGGTTAATGGACTTTTATAAGCACGGATGAATAGAATTTATTGGAATTTGACGTGAGAATAAAAATCATGTAGTTTTACATGATTCGTGTAATTCGTTTCACAACGTTTACCGGTAGTAAGGTGGTACAAGATATATACATACAGTTAACACGTAAACGCTGTGAAACGTTCGGTCGTAAACCAAACTGGGGATTTTGCGAGAGTTTCTCTGAGCATCTTCACGATAGAGTGGCATACCGCGTTACGCTCGTAGGTCACGAGGCATTCGCACGTCGTTCTTTTTACTATTATATACATGTATAGTAGAATAGCATAACCTGGCTTAGTTTAAACCTCGAAAGATCAGGGTCTTGAATTTTGCCACGATTTTCTGCTCGGTACGCGCACTGATTGTGCCGCGAACGATTTTCCGCCCTGACGGTCACCTTTCCTTTGCCGATTTCTAACCTGCTTTGTGTGTGCGCTCGCTAACTCTTTCCTCCCGATATATATATGTACGTATATTTCGCGAGTGAGCGCGGCCGATTCATCTCACCGATTTCACAGAAATTCTTCAGTCGTATTCAGTCTGCGTTTCCCATGGTATATTTCGCGCTTCCGTTTCGCGTCGATGGATCCTCTAATACTCTTTCCGCATACACGATGATCACAAAGTAAGGGACAGAGCAAAAGTGCATCTTCCTCGAGAAATCTCGCTTCCGCGAGAATCCATATATAGCGCGTCCCTTCTCGGTTCACGTGGTCCATTACTCACGCATTTCGAGTGTGAAAGCACGGATAACAAAAACGTTCTTTTCGAATCGAATGACGAGAACAACATTTTGTCGATTTTTTCCCTCTACTATCGCCGTTCGCGAATTGCCTGTTTGAATTTGCGTGGAATATTCGTTCGGACATATCCGTGGGATGCCCACCGTGTTGTAGAGATTCTCTCTCTCTCCCTCTGTGTGCACCGGCCAGAGTGCGGAGTTTGCCATCATACAACTACCTGGACTGCGATGTATATATATGGAGACGGGAGAAGCGTTTTCCGGGCCGAGTGTTTCGTTGGCGCGACGAGAGCGACACTGATTGCCAATCAATATGCCCATCTCGCTGGAGTCTAATTCAGCAACAATGTTGATCAATCAGTATACGCTATGTGGTCAGCTAGGAAGAGAGAGATGGGTACCAAACTCCATAGAATGGACCACCATGGAGGACGAATACCAGCGAAATTCTGGAAATTCACCACGATCAACCTCTCTTCTCAGTATCTCTGCCACCACGTTCACCAATTGCTGCTCCTCTGTCATTCCTCCTATTGTTCTCTATCACATGCCATTTCTCTCTGTGTGTGTGTGTGTGTAGGTGGGTGTTGTTAGGTCGGAATAGTACACGATTCCTTCGACGCTATGTGCGTTTGTATGTACATCGTCGCTTTACGTGTCGCTCGGTTATACTCGAATCCTCCGCAGTCTATCGTGACAACGAGGAATCTAACGAACGACCAGATAATTCAAGATCGATAAGAACATTTAACGCGATTTACTATAATCGTTTCGCTATATCTACGTCAAAAGACATTTCTGGTTTTTCTGTCGCTACATTCGTTTTTCTTGCAAAATCACATTTTGTGGCATTTGGGATTATATTCTTAAATCGTGTTTTCATGATTAGATTATTCCAATTTCCACAAAAAACATAATGAAAATTATCTCTGATTAAAAGTGGTCGGAATGAGACTGTAATACGATTAAACTTCTCCCAAGCCTGGGAAATTTTTGGTCTATGGAATTACTTGAATAAACTGAATACGGTTCACATGTGCATGAAGAGTTTGATCGATGCTCGCTAAAACGGTCGTCGTCTTCTCGACCATATATACATTATAGCAATTTGCATACCGTGCACATAAAATTATGTCCTGTTTTATGTTGTTCGATGATTCATCGCTCGTTTCTAACGAATGAGAGGTCATGAACTGGCAAGATTTTTACAGTACATCGTGAAAAGAACAACGTATGTGTATTCGGTACATGTATGTATTTGTACGCGTGGCAATAGGGAGGGTTGGTTGGGATATCGCTGTAGTTGTGAGACCGGAAAGAATCGCGAGGGATAACTTTGCCGGCCGATAGGACATAGACAAATGCTGGACTTCCGAGGCGGGTTCGGCTAACGTGTACGCCCAAAGGGGTCACCGCAGCGGCTCCAGATATTATACGAAGAACCGTACATGGGATATTTATTATGTGACCGTATCCAGTTATATTCGGAGCTGGAGAGTTTGACGCTCTTCTGGAACGTTATACGCGTATAGCTGTGCTGACACACGTGACTATATTTATATAGTGCCATAGAGAAATTGGCGAGAGGACCGCTCGAGAAAGATGTATACGAAACGGAAGCCACCGTACCCGGAAGCCATTACTGCCCCTCTAATTTCTTTACGATCACAATGCCATTGGTCACGCTCCAGCGCCGTCGCTGCTCTCGCGGTGCTTTACTACTGCACGGATGCTGGGCATCTCGTTCCGTGGACCAAAGAAGCGCGCGTTATATGTACCTTTCGATACTCATTCCCTTCTGCTACGAAACGAACATGTATACAGATATACGGAAGAAATTTTATATGTATTTGTCTTTTTGCTTCGAGACTCCGGGACCACTCCATATTCCCGGCACTATACTGTGCTCGCTGCACAATAGTTTCATTGTGAATGTAACAACGGGCTATTCGTAATAGCCGAACAACAAGGGCCAGTGATATCTTGTTTCTTCGAAGAGTCATAAAAACTAGAAACTTCAGCGAAAAAAAGAGAATCCCTCACCCTTGTGATTACGATTATGGATGCGTTGGTCTCGGGAGAATGGCTCTTTATTGGCCTCTTCAAGGGAGAAGTTTCGAGCGGGTAAGTGCAAACCAGAACAAAGGGGATAGTTTAAACAGCGAGTGAGAGAAAGACAGGAATGTCTTGGTAGCCGTTGTAACGCGGGTATAAGAATGAAGAAGAAGGAAAACTGATTAACTGTGAGAGAGAGAAGAGACAAAGACGATACAGACGGGAAGAAAAAGAGAGAGAGAGACAGGGAGGATGACGGTGGGGTGCGGGTCTCATCGCGAGAAGACGTAGAAGGTATAGAGTCTCAGCGAGCAAAGGAAGATTCGAAGAGGAGCACAAACGGAAAGAAGGAAAGCAGAGAGATAGTAGAGACGCGGAGCAGTGGTAGGGAAAATGAGAAAGCTCAAAAGAGAGAAAAAGAGTGAAGGAGAGTAAGAAAGAAACGAGACTCGAAGTTGTATAGTGGCAGATAGGAACGAGTGGCTCGGGGCACAATGAGCCTATCAGATTATATTTCTATTTTCGACACGCGGCCTATCGCGCAATCCCATCTCCGGTTGCTGCTACCGCGACGTCGCGTCGTGGCGTTCTCGCCACCAATACGGTCGCAAAAGGCCGCACGAACGAATCTTTATTCTCATCAACACGTACATGAGGATATATCTGTATAAAACCTACTCCTTCTTCCTCCCTTGATCTCTGGTGTCCATGGTCACAAACACATATCGCGGAGAAACGCTGTTGTACACCACCAACGAGACTCAGCAGCTCGCGCTGTGCGCACCTTGGCATCATACACATCAGCGTAAACGGATTGGATCAGCGAGCATCCGCGTAGGGTATAGCCGGATCTCGCTGTGAGGATAGCTGGTATGTAGGTATGTATAGCGTACAAAACGCTTTTCTCTCGATGCTCATTGCTGCTGTTGCTGCTGCTGCTGACACGGAAGGCACGGCAAAAGCCTCGGGCTCCCTCGAGCTTGATGCTGATTCTCCGACGCTCATATATGCCCCTTTGCTGCCATTTCGCGTACGTACTGCGTGTATTATAGCCACTGTTCAACACATAACCCAACTCGCATACCATCGGCGAATGCTGACTGACTCTCGGCATTAACGCCGTAGTACTTACTACATAAATATGGACCCGCTGGTGTGTAAAAGGTCCAAGAGATTGGCAATATATTCTGACCACCCACGAGTCATCGGTGTCCGGAGAGATAGTTTCTGTCGTTGCTCTACCATTGACATTCAAAACCTTTGCTAATGGTGCGACTGACGATTGATTGGCATTAGCGCAATAAAACGTGCATCGAGTATCCCAGGCAAGTTGATAAGTAGACACGTTGAAATGTGCTTAAACTATCGCGGTGCGTAATAGAAGAGTCCGAGACTCGCGTCTGTTGGGTGTTTGTATTTTCACTGAAGAATGTTCCGACATGGCATATCACCCCGAAGTGAATAGCAATATTCACCGGGTAATGTATAATGCCTAATCTGCAGAAGCTTGATATCTGCTACTGCTCTGCATTTACGAAACGTCGACAGTTGACGATCTAGTATAATCTTGTGGGCTTGGCAGGTAGATAAATCTCGATTCTCCTGCGGCTCTGAAATCGATGTACGAGGATTTTGTGCGCGCAGTATAGAAGCGAGAGATGGGCTCTTTTGCCTCTCACCGCGAACGTTTCGGTTTTCTCTTTCCCCTCAGAGGGTTTCGAAAAAGACCCCCGAGCGATGCATCCTGATGCTTTTACCACGGCTCCCACATCGACTTCTTCTTCTCACCGCCAATGCGCCTCCATGTTCACCATCTACATAGTATATACATGCCCACATCTTTTGCCCCACCATCTTTGCTTCGCCACATGTATTTTGCTTCTCTATACCGATGCACATATGAGACGTCGGGATCGCGCAGGTTGACGCCGACCAGATAAGAGGAAAAAATCGAGCAGAAAGTGAGCGAGGAAAGAAGCGCGAGTGTGGGACGAAAAGGATGGATGAAACGAAGGCAGGGAAGTCTCTCTGCCTTCGGGCGAAATCAGCTTCTTGTGCCCACCGTTCATCTCGATCGTCTTGAGCATCTTCGCGAGAGTCTTCTTCATAGCCTCTCTTGGCTTCACACGACGAGTCTTTTCATTCTTGCATGAGGGAAAAAAAGTTCCTTTACTCGCGTATCGCAGCAAGTACGTGGGATCGTACAAGCGTTGAACCGATGCTCTCGGGGAAATTACGTTTTGACAGATGATCGCGCCGAAGTTGAGATATATAAATCTCGTCACCTGATCTAATACAATTCGATGGATTTAACGGCGTATCGATGAGATCAACGAAAAATAAGAACTGTGAAGTATAGTGGATATACGAAAGAGGCAGTGCTAGCTTAAAATGACATTTTTGCCACTGACGATCACAGGGAATATCTGCGAAACTATGATGATGTTGACGTACAGTTTTTCCACGCGTATAATACGAAATTTCTGCCTTCGTCATCAAACGCGAAGGTGCTATGTGTCGGAGAGAATCGTGGTAGAAAAGCCCGACTATATTTCGAGAACACTTTTTCCCCGCTGAGCGTCACTGATGGACCGGCGAACAGACGTGTATCCACGACAGTGTAAAATTACCGCGTCAAAAACAATTACGTTACGGACGAATGGATCTCTGAGCCGCGAAAAGGTCGCTCTTTTGCCATCATTTTACCAGCATGTTGTTACACGAGTTTCGTAAGCAGAAAACGGAAGAGATCAACCCATCGCACAAACCCCACGCATAAACCAAAAAAAGCATCCACGCATACACTGTACGACGATACGTTTTTTCTCGAACATAAATATCAAAACGCAAAATGTATCCTCGTCGCTCGTTGAACTATTATTGCCTGAAACTATCGGGCGAATGAACCATAATCTTCGTACGTTTCTATCGAGCACGCGCTTGTTCGAAAGCTTGAAATCGCGAACGCTTTGCCAAACTGTGCGTACACGTTGAAGCCGAGTTTGTGATATTTTACGGTACGTATTATCGAAAAGGGCTGCTGCACGGCATCCGATCATATCAACAGTGTTGGCTGAATCGTGCGGTTATGGTCGATGCCAGTTGGACGATGTGTTCGCGGACGAGGGGACCGTAGAAATAGTCCGCAAAGAGAAGAGAAACACGGTTGTCGGATGCGCTCCCGGGCCGATTGTCGAACCCTGCATGGAAAACTGAAAAGGGGTCCCAATCAATCAGCCGGAAATCAGTATGCACGGCACGTACGCCTAATGCCGCCACTCTTTCATCATATTCATTTGATCGCGAGTGTTGGGAAACCGCCTGAGAGAGCCCACACATACGTTTGTATACGGGTCATTCCATGTTAAATCTAGCTGGGTCTGACCCTTCACCTCTCGCATTTGGTTCGCGATTTTTTATATCATTGTTCTCACTTTGAAAGGCATCCAGTTTTTTTCCAGATTTAATTTGAATCTTCTACAATTTGTTAAACGATTTTATTGATCGACACAATTTAAAAATCTGAAAAACAGTGTCAGATAACAAAACTTTAAATCGAATTTGCCCAGGAAATTAAAATATACAAATTGCTATAATTTGTTATATACAGCAGACCGTAATCTGCGTAAGTCCAACTGAAAGTAGAATTATTGTTACTGTAAATCATATAAACTGCAATCGCTATAGTTTCTGGTAGAATGTTTGGTATTATTGGCCATCATTTCTTTGAATGCTCTTTCTTTTATTAATTTTTTGATGATATTAAAACGGAAACGGTATAAAGGTCTGCCTGGTTATTAATAATGACTGGATAATAATGGATCCAAAGTGTGAGAGACACATAATAACTCCATGATATTGCCAGATAGCGCTAAACGCGTATGTACGCGGCGCACGGAAGATTAACCTCCTCTGCAGACGCTCGAAAAGTCTTAGAATATACACGCACTGGTCAAATACGTCTTTGGTTCGAACAAGATCAAGATGGCAGCAGCCGGCAAATACTTCGGTCAAATACGTAATCCGGATTATCGGAGATCCGCTTATAGCGCGGACACTTGCGTCAGGAAAACGATAGCCGCTGGGTGTATACATCTATATATATTAGACTGATTCAAAAAAGCGACTATTTTTGGTTTTTCGAAGTAACATATTAAATACTTTCGAGAAGGTGAAAAAAGATGCCTGTTAAAATTAGAGCTCTTAATAGAAATATTTAGTGGTGGCGCATCGCATACTTTGATTTCCCATTTAAATAACACAGGAAAAACAATTTTCAAACTTTGACATTTTAACAATACGTATTCTTGT
>JABMBS010147694.1:0-13318 GCA_018491695.1 Lissonota sp. PSUC_FEM 10030012 | reverse complement strand
TTAATCAAATAATCGTACCAACGATGGTGACTGGAGATCATTTTCGTTTTTTTCTCTTCTCTGCAGAAACAACAAATTTATATATCAATTTTCTTATACGTTTATTGTATCGATACATCTATACACGAGCATATCAATAAATTATTTACAAACTTTATGGTACAAGGTAATATATTTTCACTGGAAGATACCCATGAAAGAGCTTCGCGACGCGAGATGGATTTTCATTTTTTCATACATGAGCCCTTTTTTGGGAATTCGAGGGAAAAAATTAATAACAAGGACCATTAAATTTTAGATTGACGAGAAAAACAAAAAATCATTACTTCCGTTATCGCTGGATAGTGCTCGATACTGGAGTTTCAAATAAAAATGGCTCTCGATCGTTTGATTTCAAACGAATTGCACTCATAAGCTTTAAGCACGCGAAAGTAAATTCCTTCAAATAATTCTATCAATTGTGTATATGTATGTATAATGTATATATTGGTGTTAAAAAATTGAAATGAAAATTCCAACTGATTTAATTGGCAAAGTAGACTGAAAAAAATCGATCAACTATTGAAGCTTTTCTTTTCTTTTCATCGTAAAATACTGTTTTTTATTCGAATCTCGATACAGGGCGGACAAAAAATGAATAGCTACCAAAAAAAAGACATCCGAACGTTGAACGTATGTGCATATACCCAGAAGGTTTCGCGCGTTGCTTTTTTCTGTACATTGTAGAAAATTTGCAGTTTCTCGATATTTACATCGTTCGGAAGATGAAAATATATATATATTTTATTCACGGTTGGGGCAAAAAAAGTGTGATTTTTTGTTGTTGAGCACGGTTGAAAATTTATCGCTCCGCTCGGATTTCTCAATACGAGGAGACATAATCTAAGGATAATTTATGTATATGCATATATTTATAATAACGCCCGTATTACATCCTTGGAAAATTATTTTTTTTTCACGGCTTTCGTTACGTTATCGTTAGAGCTTAATTCGAGACCCAGAGGGGACAGATTGAAAAAATGGATATCGAAAAGTCATCATTGACGGGTGGAAATCCAATTTAACGCACTCTCCGTTTCCACGATACTACGACACACTGTGTGCATTGGTGAGTATACTTTTTCCACTTTTCTTACCTTCTTTTATTTCGCATTTATTAAAAAATTATCCAACATTAACGATGAATCTCAGGATCGCGGTTCGTCGATTTGACGGAACCCGCGTTCTTAAAGCGTTTCGTTATAACGAATTGCTTTATCGGACCGTACAGGATAAAAGGATCTCTCGTAAGGCCTGACAACGAGATACGTGGTCGATTAATGAAACCTTCGGCGAGTCGTTTTCCCGCCTGTTTTTGCTTCTCCGTCGCCGGTACGAATTCCTTCATTTTTCTGTCACAATGTAAAATTACAATATTCATTAAATAACGATAAGTGTTGAGAGGTTCAATAAACGGGGAAATAAAATGACGATGAAGTATGCAAATTGAAACAGCGAAAGAAAAATCGGGACAAATACAAAATTTGCCAGTCGAGCAGCGTTTCAATTTTTAATTTTCAATCTATTCTATTATTATATTTTTTATGTTTTTTGTGTTGGATTAAATTTTTTGTAATTCAATTTGAAAAAATTCAAAGATAACTTGAGACAGAGAAATCGGAAGCAGCTATGACGGATGGCTTAAGAATTCTGTACCTACGAGGTGGAATAGCGTCGCGCCTGGTTTTCGTGTATGGCGATGAAAAATCGTAAACAGGCACTTGATCTGTTTCTGAAAAAAACGTCAACCAACAATTACAATTGGAAAAAAACAGATTATTTTAAAGAGGAAAATCAAGAGTAAAAATAAAAAATAAACACAATGAAATTCATCGCAAGTCACCTTTTCCATTGTTATCCGGTCTATCGGGAGGTTTGTCCGGTGGTGAAAATTGAAAAGTCTCGCTCTCGTTGCTTCTCTGCGACAATGTTCTCGTTCTTACTGATCTTCTTGGCTCGACGACAAATACTTCGTCCTCGTCGTTGACGCTCGTCGACGAGACCGTTCGCTTTCTCCGCACCGGTGCTCTTTTAATCGTTTTCGTTCTTCGCTCGTTGATCGACGCACTTTCCGTTGTTTCTTCCTCGATTGGCTCGTCGATAATGGCACTACGAGCGGACGTAGCGCGAGTTCGTCGTGTGACAACGGTCCTGGGTAAATCGACACTCATCGCGCGTCTTTCTCTGGGCATTTTTTTCCCTTCGCTGGATTTTTCTCGCCACGCAAATATTTCCTCCTCCGAATCCACCTCGTTCTCATCCTGTTTCTTCGGCTTAGTCCTCTTCTTCTGCGTTTTTTCTTCCTCCTCATCGTTCTCTTCGGGTATCGACGTTATCGATGACAAACGATTTCTCCCGCTCGTCGTCGGACTCGGACGATCGATGACAATTCGCAATTCTCTCGTACTCGAACCTCCTCTAGCTCGTTTCGTTTCATCGGCATTATCGTCGCTTATTTTCGTTGATACATCCTTGACAACGCTGCCACCTCGCCTCGTTCTCAATGACGCCGCTCTCGTGCTTATTTCCGTGCTCATTTCCTTTGGCACGGAATTTCCACGTTTCCGCGTCGCTCGCTTGTTCATCAGTACGGCTGATGGATCCTCAATTTCGTTCGATGTTTCTTTAGCCAATGAGGAGGCGCGGGTTTTTCTTTTTGAAACGTCGAGCTCGCTCGTGTCTTTACTCGTGCTTATCGTTCTCTTGGCTCTCGTTGTTTTACGCGAAACACTCGTATCATCGGCGCTTTCCTCGGATAGTGAAATTTTCGACGATGATCTCGTTACTACTGTCGTGACTGTTGTTGCCGTTGTGTCTTTTTGTACCGAGGTTGCGCGTCTCGTTCTACGTCCAATCGGGACTTCTTCATTCTCGTTTATCGTCGTGTTTTCAATATCACGAGATTTCACATCGTTGACAAGGGAATTGGATATTTTCATACGACTCGATGATTTTTTATTGTCCTTTGTTGTCGCCACATTCGTTGATTCTGTGCTCGCAAAAATGTCTTTCGCCAATGAGGTGGCGCGTCGAGATCTTCCGGTCTTGTTATTTCTCGCGAGAGGCGATTCTACAGCCACGGACTGTTCTTGAACGACCGATGTAGCTCGTCGTGAACGCGTCATTCGCAATGATGTCGAAATATTCGTTTCTGACGTTGGACTCTTGGAATGCGTTGCCATTCCCGACGATTCCAATGTTTCCAATGTTTTCGATTTTCCTCTTCTGGCTCTTGGCATTTTTTCCTTCGATTCTTTGCTCTCGGTTTCACCACGATTCACGAATTCACTCGTTATCGTGCTCGTAACATCGTTCTCCATTGTCCTCGACGTTAAAGTGTCTTCAGGATTCGATAAAATTTGTCTCGAATCGTCGGTCTCCGATCGTTTTTTTGCTGTTTCCGGCGAATCAACATTTTTACACTTATCCCTCGTGAATAACGAGGAATCCTGACTGCTTTCCGAATCGTTTACCATTCCTTCCGCGTTATTCAGCTTCTCAGTCACATTTGACGTATTCTCATTTGGTTTTTTAGCGCTGAATAACGACGAGTCAAAGCTATTCGTAGATTCGTCGTTCGTAATATTGGACGCATCGTCGATGATTATTCGTGGCTCTTCCACCGCGAGAGTTTGATCGGGATCGTTTCCCGTCCTCGTCGTGTCAACGATCACGGCCGATCCATCCACGCTTCTCGATGATTCATCGTCGGTTATGTCAATTTCGTGATTAATGTTTCCCGCTAATTCGTAAAAATCATCGTTGCTCGTTGTTACATACGCTGATTTCTTCAAAGCCTCGACCTCCTTCGACTCTTGGTAATTTTCTTCAATCTGTTCGTCTTCCGCCTCCTCACTGGCGAGTATCGATTTTTCAAACGATAATTTCAAACTCGCGTGTTCGACAACATTCATGGAATTTGAGAGACTTTGATAAACATCAGAATTGTCATCGTCGTCGCTGTTCTCCAAATTCTCATCCGCATCCTCCTCGTATCTCAGATCCAACAATTCCTCGTCGTAATCGTCCTGTTGCGTTACAATTTCCATTTCGTTTATCACGATCTCTTGATTCACCGAATTCTTCGATGGTGATGATGCTACTTTCGTCCAATTATCGGCACTATCGATTTCCACGTAATCCTGAACTTTATCATCTTCCGTTTCTTCATAATGTTCACCTACCTCAGATTCTTCCTCTTCCGGAGTTTTATCCTCATCATCTTCAAGATTTTCATAATCATTTTCCCTCGACTCGACAAGATTTTTCCTTCCCTCGTTATTCACATCACCCACATCACATTGTATCCAATTATCGACTTCCTTGTCTATCAAATTATCTGTTTTCTCATTCGATGATACTATTTGTTTCTGCTCCCCGACAGGATCCTCCATTTTTCGTGACTCTTTAGGTTGCCGGTCTATCAAATATTCCGCAGTCTCAATCACCATTGTTTCCGTAATGCTCTGCATCGTGGGGATTACAAGAATTTCCGGTTCATCCTCGTGATTATCATTTTCCAAGGCGTTCTCGGGTTTGATGGGCGAACGAGTGGACGAATCACGATCGAGACCGTAACGATCGAGTTCCATCAGTACCTCAGAATTTTTATCCTCCTCCGGATCACCGATCGATTCCTCGTTTGTTCTTGTTCTCATCGTTATTCTCCTTTCCTCGAATACTCGTTCAAATTTGCTGAAATTATCGCTTCTCTCTGAATCGTCCGGATTTACCGAATTATCGCGACATTTCTCGAGTGTTTTTCCGATAAACGACGGATCATTTCGATCCATCGTAAGACCAGATTTTTCTGTCTCGATTGGTATTGTATATTCGAGACTCGTATCAGGCGACAATATCGATGGCGAGTACAAAGTTCTCGATAAGGAAAATTTTTCCTCCGTTGACGGTCGCCTGTTGATCTCGCAATTGTCGTTCAACGAATCCTCGCACACGGATTTCTCGGATCTCTTCGACATTGCAGTTTGCGAGAATCTCAACGATGCGTTTGCTCGCATTAGAGTTTTTTTCAGAAGATCACCAGGTTCACAGCTGCTCCTTCGTAAACTCGGTCTTGGCCGAGGTCCCGAAACGTTTCTTCCGATAATCGACATATCCGACAACATTGTTTCATCGTAATAGGATGTTTTTTCACTAATCGACGAACTAGAATATTCATCCCGCTCGTTCGCATTTTTCTCAATCTCCACGGCGACAACTTTCTCCTCGGAAATTTCCACTTTTGCGTAAGATTTTTCCATATCCTCGCTCTCATCGGTAACGTCACTGTCTGCAGCAGGATTCTTTTCCATTTCCTCATTGTCATCATTGTCCTCCGTAATCGATGATTCCTCATTTTTCGGTTGACCAATGCTGAATCTTATCTGACGGGGTTTTCTATCCCTCTCGGAATTCGCAACGGTGCAATCGTCGATTGTCTCTCTCGAAGTTGTTTTCACGGTGTGAAAGCTGCTGCTCGGTGACGTCGAGTCTCGTATCAATTGACGAATCTTCAATATCGAATGTGGTGTCTCGATGGGCTCGGTAATCACGTTTATCGAATGATTCTTCCGCTTTACCAATGGCGTATCGAAGATTGTAACAGCGCCTGTTTCACGGCAAGTCGCGCTCGTATTATCACCGTTTATCGATAATTTACGACGTTTTTGACAATCATCAAGGTCGAGATCGATAGTTTCACGCTCATTGTCGCGCATCTCGTCGAACGTTCGTTTGCTATTCGATTTTTTTCGCGCTCTATCGACGAAGAGCACGCGATTCGTATCGACATTGCCGGCTTGTGATCTCAACGTTGCACAAGGTGCACTGACAAATGGTATACGCAAACGATCGCATCGCGTATAAGTCTCACGTGCTTTTTTCAAAACGTTCTCGTGTATGTCGCGAGTTTTACCGCGATTTTCACAGTGTGACATTGGACGAGGATATCTCGATGCTGCGAGATCGTTATCCGTGACTTTGCGTCCGATGTATGAGGAAAATTTTCTCGTTATGTCGGGCAACGTCGAGTTGTAAGCGTTTAATATCGTCAGTGAAGCGGATTTTTCATTGTTTCTCGTATAATTTTGTCTCGCTGATGATTGGGCAATCGGATAAATTTTTCCAGCTTCCGCATAACGACAACGCTGAAGATAATACAACAAACGCGTTTCCTCGGTTCCTTCGTTCTCGAGAAATTTCACAAAAGCATCTTCCTCATCGTTGTCAAGAGCGAGATGCAGTATATCGTTGAGCCTGCCGTGTTTCGTGCAAGCGCGAAAAAAACTCGTCAACAATTGATCGTAGTGTGACGGTGGACGACGATGAAAAGCCGATTGTACGAGGCCATGCTCGACCGACAAAGTGATAAGCGTGCTCTGATCATCGAGCGACGATAATGGCGGTTTTCTAACCCGTAGATATATCAGTGCCAATTTATTTTGATTATTTTGCATGAGGGTTCGTAACACGAGCCTGTGATGCCAATCCTTGACATCGGAATCCGATACCAATTGACCGGTCATCATATCTAGAAAACCGTGATAATCCTCGTGATCGAGAAGCCACAATGCTTGAGTCAATTTTATGAGGCTCGGCGAGAGTTTGAAAGCCGATGGATATTTGATAAGCTGATCGACACCGGGACACGTATTTTGCAGCAACATTGCCAAATCCATAAGAAGATATATCGTTATTTGATGTTTCTTCTCGATCTCGCTCTCGGACGAATCATCATCGTGACAATCGGTGAGATAACTACGCAATAATGATTGCAATGATGACGGTGGATAATAACCGCCGTTGTTCGATTCACCACCTTCGCGTTCCCATTGTGATTTTAGTGCCGAACATTCGCGACTAACGTGCTCGTCGATAAACATATCTTCCTCTTTAAAGTTGACGTTTTTCGTGCTCTTTGTCGCAAATTCGCGACGCTTCTCGCGATATATCGTCGCTAATTTCTCACAAGGATACGGTATCTTGAGGGAAAACGAAATTGGCATACTATTTTCGTCCTCGAATTCCTGAAACTCCGGAAGTAAACCAACGTCGTAGAACCACAATAAAACTTGAAGATACGTCGATACGCGATGCAATGCTCGTTTTTCAATCGTCAAATCGACCTGTTCGAGCGTTAAATTCGTCAATACACTGGAAATACATTCCAATTGTTGGGAATAAAATCTCAGTGTTTTGATCTCTGTGTCGCCGATAACCGTGCCCGATTGATCGTACAACGGCACTGACAAACGATCCGCCTGCAATTTAATCGACGACGCACGCTGCATAGCCCAACGTAAAAAAGCGTGGAACAAATACGATGCACTGCCGTCCGACCATTCCTTGGCGCATTTCAATAAAAAACCGGACCACCGTTGCTCGAGACAGAGTGAAAGAAGAATCTCACGTTGCGTATCCTGATCGGGATTTTTCGTTAATTCGCAGTGAGAAGGTACGAGACCGTTCGACGAGCAACGATCGAACGTTTCTGTTGGCTCGATCATTATAACGGGACCGGTCAGCGATATTTCGCGCAACAAATCAGCTTGCACACCGCGTACTAGCCAAAATGTTAATCTATTGTTGCTGAGATCGCACCACTCGAGGGACAAGGAATTCGGAAAGAAGAGCTCCTCGGGCGGTGACGAGCCGTTCGATGGAAATTCCTTCAGTGTTTCGGGTATGTACGTCGAATTAAGTATTGTCTCCTCGTTCCCGTTAATACCGAGAGTTTCCGGTCTCGTGCGATAACTCGCGATTATCGCGTTTGGATTGTCACACTCGACGATTGTGCGAGGCATTTGTTCCTTGTACCATTGATTCAGATCAAAGATGATGACACGATTTTCCATGTTTATTAGCAATATACTGTCCTCGCCGCGTTTACTTATCGAATCCGTCTGTTCGGGATTACTCTCGCGTACGATCGACCGCAAACTCGTTATTCTCGTGTTCTCGTCGAGCTCAAGTTCGAATTTAACACTCGGATCGGACTCGAGATTGAAATACGCGTTTGTACCTTTGTCGGTGTATTTTCTCTCGAACAGCATGGCGTACATGCGCAAAATCGGCGGTGAACGACAAGTTTCCTCCTGATGCGCCGACCATAGATAACAAAACGGCCGGGGATCGTCGGTTGGCTCGAGAAGAGCGAGATGCGTTATCGACATGTTGTTTTCGTCCAACGATTTGCTTATCCATCTTACCGCACCGTCAGTCTGCCATATTATTATACGACCGAGACAACCGGACACGAGACAACCAATTTTTCGTGAGCATATCAACGACGATGTCAATGATTCCTGATAGATCGTCGAGGATTCGAATTCCTCACGATTGAATCCTATGTACTGCTCGAGACCTGATGACGAGATGCGTGAAGCGAAAAGAGAGATAATAAACGAGAGCCATGTCCAAATTTGCATAATTTTTTTTGTTTACCAATCTATATCTCATGTCAATAAAATATAAACTGGTTGTGAACATTTTTTAGCCCGATATCGCGAAATTCGCTTAAATTATAGCGAGGCTTAGTGCCTCGCGTTAGACTGAATGCCAATTAATTAAGGTTGCTTTGACGTATTTAAACGCTTGGCCCGCTGCATGATCTTCGCGGGCAGTCGGGGACCGTAAAGTTCAAGACCTTTTTTCATTCTTACTGAATATTCTAGTGGCCAATATTATTACAAATTTTTTTTAAATTCAACGAGGGACAAAAAAAAATTAATATGTTTGTTCTTCTCCGTGTTACAGTTAATAAGTTAAGCTGAGCCAAAATCGAAAAATGTAGATGCAAAAATCTTGAGGGTCATATAGTAAAGTTTCTCAATTGTTATACTCACGTGTATACATGAGATTGTAGGCAGCGTGCTTTTCTCTGCTCGACCTGTGCCCGACTGTTTCATTATTCTCCACTAACACCAACTCAGCTGGATTTGTTTCATCCATGAGAATGGTAGAATCAGGACCGTCCCACGAGCCACGTCTCAGATCAACCATCAGATGATCGAGATTACGCAGTGCGATGCAAGCCATTCCGCTATTCTCACCGAGAACATCGTTGATCCTTCGATCACCAAAATCTTCCCATTCGGCACCGCCAATAACGACACACGCTTGCTCAACACCGGCCGGCATCTTTGTTGAACAAAAGTTGGTAAGAGAACAAAAAATGTTTTTAATGACTTTACATTTATGGGCTCCGATAATTTCAAGCTAATAAACCGTTTCATTTGTTCATGCCAAAAAAAAAAAAAAAACGAGACAAAAATATCCCGCGATTGATTGTTCACGAGTGTCGTCTGATAACGTAAAAAAGTCTTTGAAATATTATCGATCGTTCGATTCATCTACTATCTCTGAGAAAAATTTGGTCGCACGAGAGAACAACAATGATATATCATTTCTTCAACTATTTCGACCGTTCAATTGTCAATGAAGAAAATAATTCTTGGAAAAGTCAGGATAAATACACTGCCGGCCAAAAGTTTGGAAACACTCGCCCCGATTTCACGCCACACAAGAAGTTTCACTGCGCTTGTAAAAATGAAGATATTTTGATTCGCCAAGCGGCGTTTTAAAGAGGACAAATTCAGCTTCATTTCGCTTTTTCCAAAAAATTTCTGCAATTTTTTTTTAACCCGGTATGTTTTTTGAAACATGGTCGTTTTTCGACTTTTTTTTGGCATTGTAATTTTGGCGCACGACCCATGCAGATTTTTTTCGACTGTTTTTAGCATGAAAACCTTGTGGCGGCAAGTATCAACTTCAATTCCGTTTTTTAAAAAGTTTCGTACGATTTTTTTTCGCAAAAATATTCGATTTTTCGCACAAAACGACCGTATTTATAAAATGTAGCCTAACTCTAAAACTACTGGGTTTTCGTGAAATCACTAGGAAGGCAAAAAGTTGCATACAATCATTCTAGATTCAATGAAATTTTTTCAAATTTTTTCTCAAAAAAATTTTTTTTTTCTCATTTTTTCTGTATACGAGATATTTTTTATCTTAAAGAATCGAGTCTCTTACATCATTTACACGGGTTTTTCGATGAAAAATTTGTGTAGATGATGTTTTTCAGTGCAAAAGTTGCATACAATCATTTTGGATTCAATGAAATTTTGTAAGAATTTTTCGAAAAATTTTTCTGTCAATGAGATCTTTTTTTATCTTTCACAATCGAGTCTCTTACCTCATCTACATAGGTTTTTTGATGAAAAAGCCCTGTAGATGAGGTAAGAGACCCGATTGTTCAAGATAAAAAAATATCTCGTTTACAGGAAAAATTAGAAAGAAAAATGTTCTCGAAAAAATCTGAAAAAATGTCACTGATTCCAGAATGATTGCATGCAACTTTTTACCCTCTTAGTGATTTCACGAAAACCTAGTAGTTTTAGAGTTAGACTACATTTGATAAATATCGTCGTTTTTTGCGAAAAATTGAATATTTTTGCTAAAAAAAAATGGTACGAAACTTTTTCAAAACCGAAATTAAAGCTAATACTCACCGCCACAAGTTTTTCATACAAAAAACAGTCGAAAAAAATTTGCATGGGTCGTGCGCCAAAATTACAATGCCAAAAAAAAAGCCGAAAAACGACCATGTTTCAAAGGGCGTGCCGGGTTAAAAAAAAATCGCAAACATTTTTTGAGAAAAGTGAAATGAAGCTGAATATATCCTCTTCAAAACACCGCTTGGCGAATCGAAATATCTTCATTTTTAAAAGCGCCGTGGAGCTTTTTATGCGGCGTGGAGTAGGGGCGAGTGTTTCCAAACTTTTGGCCGGCAGTGTATATATTTGGTACATCTTTAAACAAATTTTGAATTTTATATTTTGAATTTTTGAGTCTTTGAAAAAATTGGAATGGATATTGAATTGAAATCGTACCCCCGCCCCCATTTTACGCATCAATTGCTTGAATTTCCCTATCGAATTACATGCACAAACTGCCGGGCAAGTATCGATCCAACAGCAATCGATGTGCCTATCGGGGTGCGTATATCTGTCTCTGTCTTACTAGGAGTTTCGAAAGTCGATTTTATTTAAAAAATGAGAATATTGACACGCCCAAAAAGAAAAGTCTTAAATGAAGGTGATAGCCATAAAACGACTTGTATTACGATGGACCCAACTTGAATTTTGATAAATGAAACCATTATAATAACGAAAAACACATGTAAACAATGTTTACATGAAACAGTAAAAAAATATCTTCGCCCACGGAAACGAATGTTCCGGGTCCATAAAAATTACCTTTTATGGTATGGTATTTTATTTTTATGGTATGGGGTGGTATTTTCTATTTTGCATAGAAAAGTTAAAAAATTACCCACACCCACGCAATCCAATGTATGGATAGCATAAAAATCGTCCTTTGTCGGATGACAACATGGTAATGTTGGAAATGTCCACGTAAATTCATGTTAACTCGTGGCAAAAAATTTCCCAAACCATTAATTGAATAATCAAAAAGTTCGATATTTCGATTAAGAATTAATGAAGTAATTTGAACAAATTTGACTTCGATTGACGATTAATGGGAATAACCATCAATCATGCTGTTTCAATTACCGATTAATTTAGTAATGAATAATTTTTTAAACCCGATTACCGATGGCCAAAATAATGAAAAATCTGCTCCTTCTGATTGATGATTAATGGCGCACAATCAAATACTTTTCAATAGTCATTAATCATTTGTCCAGTAATCGAGTAATTACTCAAGTTAATTGACGATTAATGGATCAACTGAATAATTTGCTATAACCTATAACTGATTAATGGAATAATGCATTTCTGTCTATACTCAATTACTGATTATTTTAGTAATCGGGTCCATTGTTATCCGAATAACAATTAATCAGTTAATGCATAATCATCAATTCTGATTGACGATTAATAATGTAATCAAAATTAATGGACTTTCAATTAAGGATTGACAAGTTGTAATTACGATAAAAGCAAAAAATATTAATGGATTAATCATTAACGCCGATCTCTGGCAAAAAGTGTTGCCGCAAAGATTATTCGAATATTTTCGTATATTCATATGCGGAAACGTGTGCGATAACATGGAACCAAATCAAACGGCGGATTATTCTTAATGGAAGACGAGCACGGGTATAATCTCGTTTGGAAACTCTCACCTTCACTGCGGATACGACAGGAACGAGAATTAGTCTCAGTGCGGTGCATATCAGTTCAATGTTGATGTTTCCCCATAGGTATATGCTATATTTATGGAAGAATACATATATGCACGATCTTTGGGATGTTCGGTAGAACTTATCGTTTCTATGTACGGGTAAATTTCATTAAAAAACTTATTCCTTTAACCGCTTCAGTGAGAACACTTGTGACTTGAGCAGTACCGTGCGTAAATGACCTTATGATGAGTTTTAAAAATCATGTTTTCTTCGTACAGTGTCTCCTCGATATAAGAGGGTTTCCCCTTCGTACCACTTGAGTGAGTTTTATTGCTTCCCCCACTTTACCTATGTACGCGGTGCGAGCTCTTATATCGAGTTCCAGTGATAAATTGATTCTCGAGCTCTGCAGACAGTAGTGGGTGCGCTCTTATATCGAGAAGGTATTGTATTTATCTCATCAGCAGACAAGAAGATGCAAGAACGTTTATCGGTTACTTGAGATTGATTTATTTTTTTACCGCCAAGCTTGTAATTATAATATAATTTCACAGATTCAAGAGATAAAAACGTCAAACTAGGCGGCGGCAGCGTGACTCTTTATGCTGAGATATGATTCATTGGCAATGAAGAGAGAAGAGAGACAGAGTGGACCCGTTTTATCGATAAAGGGTTATGGAGGATACGCCGTTTGGTGGTGTACGCTCGCGATATGACAGCAGCACAACGTCTCGTATCAGATGACAGATTATTTCAGTGGTGATAAATCCATGCAGCGTCTGCTGTGAGGGTACTGTTGCCCCGGACTTTTCTTTATAGTATCGAAATCGGATGATCCTAGAACCAGGCTCATCTTATCATCGTCGTCGTCGTCGACGTCATATTTTCGCGTCGTCTCCGTCGCTCATACCATCCTATTCCGGTGGCATCGATTTTTCTTCGGACAATGACCGTATGAGAGACGCAGATTTTTGTTCCATCCCAATAATTGCGCGTCCCCTTGTTCGGACCAACCGGTCCTTCTCACAATGCTTTTTAGGCACTCACTCATATATAGGAAGTGCCTATTAAAATCGTCTTCCAAAAGCCAATTTTCTATAATAATAACACCACAAACTTATCACTAATATA
>JABMBS010146585.1:0-13383 GCA_018491695.1 Lissonota sp. PSUC_FEM 10030012 | reverse complement strand
TGTATGCATATACGAAAAACAAAATTTTATTATGAATTCGAAACGAGTGAGCATCAATTAATGAAACGTGTATCAAAAATAAAATCGTATCAAAAATTTGGAGCGAGTAGAAAGTATAAGGGAAGTGGCAAAATGGAATCTCGAGGTAAAATGAACACAATCCAAAATTATCGAAAAAATTTGAAAATGAGGGATTTGGAGTTGGAATTGAACTTCGTTTCAAACTTCATCGAAAGTGAAAGGGGTCGAATCCAACGATTGGTCAACTTGATATGGAATGACCCATATACAGATAACTCTGTCAATTTTTATCCATCTCATCGCGATTTTCAAGACAAATTTGTGACATATCGTCAGGAAACATCTTTTTTTTTTTATATATTTCAGTTGTCACGACTAGGTACGATTAAAAAACTGTCCAATTACTGACTTTACTTACGGACAAATAAACTGATTGTCGCTCATTGTCGATGTTGAAAATCCCGTGAATACTCGAACGTTTTTGTGTATATATGTCGAAGTGCCTGAGGCATAATATAACTGTGTGTGAGCGCTCGTTGGACGAGCTTTGCGTGCTCGCGAATATCCACGACTGGTTAATCGTGTAAGCCGCGTCCGCAGTCGGGAAAATGAGCGCCCGTATTCGTCGTCGTTCGTACCTCCACGGATATAGACATAGCGAAACGCCAGGGTAAACATATTTCGGGTAGAATTCCGGACACTTTAACCCCCTCACGGTAATCCGGCGCGAGGATTAAAGCGCGTCCGTTCGCTGCTTATACTCATCCTCTCACTCTCTCTCTCACTCGCTCTGTCTCATACACACATACATACACATTGAAATCCACATACTTTGGTTCTACCCCTGAATACTCCTGGCCTTCACCTTCAACCCTCAAGCTCCGGTCGTTCACACGACACCCATGTGTGTACGTCCACCCTATTAATCCACGGTTCACTGATTACGCCCTTGGTAAATATCTCGTCGGAGCAAAGCCGACCAAACGGCGAAGCTTTGGAGAAGAAACGAAGAACGTAATCGGAGATGTTATCATCGATTCCCCTATCCAACCAACCCATTATCTTCAACGAGATCTTCCAATAATTGAATGAAAAACCAATATCTTGAATAAATTTCTTCAATTCCATCCAATATTTTTATTTAGCTCGGTTATGAAGTTCGCATGAGCTCGAAGTTTGAAAAATTCTGGCCTCGTTATCCCAATGGCTTGTTGCAGTTCGATCTATTTTTCAGCTATAAGCTGAAAACCTTTTAAAAACCCTCAATTTGTCGCACGAATAGAGATAATTTTTGCAGTCTTTTGAATTCACATTTCGTGCCAGATTGTTAACTTTCATCGGAGCTCTTTGCACGTGTAAATGTATGGCAGCTCTTGAAACACGCGAATACATTTTCACGAGGAAGTTACCGTAGCTTTTTCATTGACAAGTGTGTTCTAGAGTGTGGGAAAGCGTGCAGAAATATGCATTATTAAAATATTTCGTTGGCGGAGGCGTGCGCTCTCGACTGTCTATTCAATCGCAATTAATTGAAGCTCCGCGAATGAGAGATGAGGATGAACCGTTAGTCCGCCCGAGTAATTGCGCAATCGTGTTGAACGTTGAACTCGTCTTTGCTTGCCACGATGGCATATCAACGGTGAATATAGCCCGGGACTGCCATTCCCGTACATGTGACTTTCCCCCCTGGGCCAGAAAGAAAGGGAGAGAGAGAGAGAGAATTAGTGCTCTCATTAAAAAAGTTTCGAAACATTCACGACCTCGTAACCTTGATGCACTTTGCAGAGTAAAAGAGAGATGTTAGGGGTGGTTTAGTTTAAAGGGATCGTACAAAAAATGCACCCTGTGGAAAAGCCACTCATTGGTGCGCTGGCCTGTGCCAGGAGTAGCGACTCGGTGCACGGTTTTTCTCTTTTCCAGACTCTGCACTTCTCTTTCTCCGTGCTTTCACTGGTAATTCATTCTCGTTGCTCTCCATTGCAGCATTGCACGCTTCGTTCTACCCTCGCACTTCATTCACCAATGTACTTTTTTTTCTCTTGAAAATGCCGCTCGCACTTGGGTGACGCATCCGCGAAAAGGACCCCATTCAGTTTCAATATTAAACAGGTAAATGCAGCTGTTAACTTCCGCGTGAGGTAATTTTCGATTGGCCCACTTTTATCGCGATCGCTTTTGCGACCTGCTTATTTTGCAAAGTTTCAATGTTCAGTCGAACGTCAATGTTGCTTGATACGTTTTATGCGGTGTGAAAATGTGCAACACCCAGTTACGCTATTGTCATTTTTTTTTGCTCTCTTCAGGATGTAATTAGTAGATGGAGATAATTAGAGTTCACTCGGCGAGGTTGGTATATTTTTATGATTTTTTTTTTCAGCGACGCTACAATCTGGTGAATATAGGGCCAGTGCCGAGAGCGAATAGTAGAGGGGGAATGGGGAGCCGCGGTTTTAATACCAAAAAGCTGGGCCACCTCGATGTGCAAAAGCACCCGTAACCGTGCCAACGAACCAAGAGCTTTTCCTCCGAGGAGGGCTGGTGAAATGAGGCCGTAGCGAGCTTCCTCTCATACCCCCGTTCTTCATTCCTCTACTACTGTTACAATGATAATCCCATTTGTGACAATGCAACATAGCGTAAAGTAACTCGCGACCGCGCCACCTCGTTTCGCTGCACTCGATCGGCTTCCCTCGCATGCAGAGACAAATGATTCGGTTACTTTGAATAAATCTATTTGTAACGAACAAAATACATTCAAATATGGGCCTAACAAGTCATTTATCAGGCCCATATTCAAATAAATTCGAAAAATTGTTTTGAATCGAATAAATCTATTTTTTGGGTGAAAACATGATCTATAAACACCTCTGTAAAACAGGGACAAGTCTCCAAAATGAATCTAAATTGCACGAGCAGTTAATTACTTTTTAAGTGCTTTTGAAAATTCTTTATCGAAATTTATCTGAAGAAAAACGAAAAAAAAGTAATCGATTATAATAACCGATTTGCCGATATGCACCCTAACCGTGCATAGGCGAAGAAGGCATTATCTACTCTGGCTCTTGATCTCTGACCCTCGCTGATTTCAATATTTTCCGAAACAATCTTTTTAAAAGTTTTGGAAATTCAAATATGGAGCCACGGTAGTGATAGCGGTATAAAATATCACTATAGCAGTTACCCTACGGTCGACTTCTACTGGTATATCCAGCTATAGCGAAGAGCAGTCGTAGTGAAGCCTCTGAAATTCTGGGAGAATTGTACAGAGACGTTGGACATTGCTCAAAACTTGCGGCCATTACGTGAGTGGTGGTTTCCCGACGTCGTCTGCGTCGTCGTCGACGGCCCGGAATGTTGGGAAAAGAAAAAAGATGCCCGAGGATAAGCGCGATGGAGAGAAATAGAGAGGGTATCAGTGTAGCAGCGGGAAAATCTTCACAGGCATATACACGAGCCAACCCGACTAGCTTCACGTGCAATCTATGGCCCGAGAAAGGCACTCTTTCTCTTTCTCAGACCGTATCTCTGGCCTCTGGCGCAATCTGAAGAGAAGTAGCGGCTCTTCGGCGGTGGCACCCGGAACAAACCCCAAAAGTTTTAACCCTCCGGGAAACAGCGATGAGGAGAAAGGGCAAAAGTGAGTGGGTTGGGATAAAAAGATAGCGAGACTATGAGAAGAATGTGCGGAGTGAGGGTTTTGCGAGAGGAAGCTTCTGAGGGAAATCCGGCACGAGAGTTTGTGTTTCGCAACACCCGAGAACGGCAGGGATAACTGTAGCAGTCAAAACGCATTGTTGTTGTCACTGCAAGCTCCCGTGTTTCTTGGCCTCTTTCTTCCTCTACCACTTCATGTTTCCGCTTGACGTATTTCGTTTCGTAAAATTTCACTTCTCGTTGAGGATGAGTAACTGAAGTATGGAGAACAGAGTCAAAGATGAAGAAAAGAAATGGAGAAACAAGGAGACTACCTGAAATATGAATTTCAAAGAGTTTCCTTGACGCTGATGAGTTGAAAAACAGAAAGACATACACCAAATTGAATTGCGTGAAGCTTTCCCGTTGCTGAAAAGCTTGATTGAAAATTTGTCATATGAACTCGAAACAAATGAACCTTCAATGAGGAATCACAGGCTTACAAAGAAAACGACGAGCTTTTTTTGTTAAATTTAAGTTGACAGATTTAGGGGATGTCCTAACGAATCCGTGTTCACTTCATGGAGAATTGGATGACTCGTTTTTAAGGAAGCGAGGTCATTGAGCTCGAGACAGTCGTTTAATTAGGGCGTGCCAGTGGCTCAAGACGAAGGACGACGGTGAACAGGCAAAAAAAAAGGAGAAGAAAAACCACCGAGAGTCTCGCCTCATCTTTACTTACCCGTTCTCTCGTTAGAGACAAATTGGGCGCTCTTGGTATTCTCCGCCGCGAATACTGCAAAGAGTATCTTTCTCTCTCTCTTCCCTTTTCCGTAGTATGCACTAAAATGTTCTGGCAGTCGAAGAGCGAAAAAAAATTGAGCTTTGCGCCAAAACTCACATTGAAGGAGTCGCGGAAAAAGACGTTGAATGCACGTGTCCCCGACTCTTTCTATTATTTGATTATTTTATTCGACATTTCAATATCCAAAGAGAAAATAAAAGCATTTTTTTTTCATTTGGAAAAAATTTTACGGCATGGATAATTGGAAACTATCGTCGATGTATCGTTGAGAGTTTAGTCTCGTCGTGAAATTGCTTTGATACAGGAAAGATGATACGTGAAAGTTGCGTGAACGGCTGTCGTCGAGTGTCCCGCTGGAAGGGAGGAAAAAACTCACCCCCATCGGATAAGCATCTCAGAGGGGATTGTCGCTTTCGCAGTTATCTGTGAGAGATGGTAGAAAAAAGCCAGCCGACGATTCTTTTGTTTGGAAATATTAGAAAAGTTTTCCGTTCGCGTGATTTCCGGTCTGCGATGTGCCACAAGAGCCGGAAAAGAAAATGAAGATTTTCGTCGACACTCTAACGTCAATCTTAAAATTTACGAACCGATAATTTGACGAGAAAACACGCGTGGATATAAAATTAATGTCCCATAGATTTAACTTCTGCGCGACGGTCTCAGCGTTTATTTTTTTCCTCCCTCGCTTTTTTTTCTTCATCTCTCGTCAGCAGAGGCAATAAAACTTGCGATACCGGGGGTACATATACCGGAAACTTAATAAATCTCAAGGCTGCAATAAAAAAGTTGATGGCCCTGGGCATATAGATATAGAGAAGAGCAGAAAGTCGCGAGGATACCACGATTTTTATCTCATACTCGTGCTTGACATATCTTGTTTTTTTCTTCTCCTCGAGATTTCCGTGATGATATTTATGGTCTCACCGTTCTGGGTTGACTCTTTGCTATTCATTCCAACGATGAATTTAATGGACGATATGTATTTCGTTAAACGGTGAAATTTTTTTTCCTCCAGCATACTCGAAAATCCGAGCGGGATTTCGCGGTACGCGTTGTATACCTGAAAGGACGATGAGACTGATATGAAGGGAGAGAGAGAATTGTCAAGGGTGCGAGAGATTCACCGAATGATTTAGATCCTGAGGGGGGAGGGCCGGTTAGAGTGACGGGCTTCTTCGTGCCCCGTCTGACTTACGGAACACCCGTAATCACTTATAGTGGATTTCTCTCACTGTCTTTCGCACAGTGGAGCCTCAAGTGGTTGGAAAACACGGATACGAGGGATTCGTCGTCATCGTAGCAATCCCCCTCTCGTGACTGGATGAAGGGGAGATCATAAATCTCGCTGGAAGAGCAACAAGCGTGTATACCATAATGCAGAAACGCCATTGCGAGAGTACACACCAGACGCGTCTCGTAATAACTGATAGTTTTCGTCGTAATTGATTTTCAGCAGAAGCAAACTTGGGACTTCGTTTTTTTTTGGAAATAAGCATGTAACTCTGTTTGCTCAAAATGCAGTACAAAGAACATTCGTAAAAGAGAATGCGAAAAACAAACTGCTCATTCGTTGAGAAAATAATTAATTGTTATAAAAAATTGTCACGAATTATTTGAAAAAATCACGATTTAGGGATTGTTCAGATTTTGTAAAAATACGATAACAACGGGCGTGCTCTGCTTGAACGGTAAATCTTTCCCCGAATTTTCATCGGTCATTGAGGAGAATGAAGGACCGCAGAAAGACAGAGGTGTTATCAATCAAGATACCCGCAGGATATATACGGTACAACGGTTCGAACGATGTGAGAAGGGTCACATTAGTCTTCTCAGCGCGTATTCATTCGCACTGCCAATCACAGCGAAACTTCACGAGATCCCCGTGGGGATTGCACGAGGTTTGCGAGAAAAAAATGCCCTCCCTCGAAAATCCCACCGTGTTCTCGAGCATCACCTCGTAGAACATACTCGATATAGCACTATGCGGAGTCAACGGAAGAGATACCCCAAAATCTTTGCCAGTCCCTTCGAATTCCTGACTGACGAACGCGTATATGGCTTTTTTTTGTGGCATTTCACTCCCAATCGACTGTGGCACCTGTCGCAACAGTGAAAAGTATAAAAACCGCGGTGGCTTCGAAGAAAGAAACAACTTTTGTCCGGTGAAATCTTCCCGACGTTCATCTTGCCCCAATCGATCCAGCACCTGGTGCAAGTAGCGACAAAAGTCTCGAGGGCTAATTTTCTCTTTTTCGGTCACAACTTTTTCCTTCGTTTCACGCTAGAAGTGGCGCAAAATTCGTAAAAGGTTTGAGAGGTCTGGCCAAATTTTTGTTTCGCTCGTACCAACTGAGAAACGCGAGTCTGAGGCCCGAACTATAAAACACCGGTGCAAAGAGAGCCTTTGCTTTTCTCGAGCTCTCAGACGAGAGCTGAACGCGAATTCGACGCTCGCATGCAGCTTGACCGAGTTTCTTTGTGCTCCGACAACTCACCAGGGTACTTCTTCGTGGTTCTGGGCAACGAAAAATGAAAAAAAAACTTGTCCGGATACCCTATCATTTTTTTCCACCCTTTTTTGCCTCTTCATCCGGGCTCACTTTTTTTCGAGTCTATCCACCAAACGTAAATGAGAAAGCCAGGCGTTTAAAGCTCGGCCGCGATTCGCGGTGCACCGCGCAAGCCACATACGATTTAATATAATCGAGCAACGTTTACTACGAAACACTTACTTTTCCATCTGGGCTGCATACTTTGATCCCCGCTAGAGAGACGATCAGCAGAACCGGCGTAGATCGATCGCTGTACTGAAACAGAAATACAAATCATCGTTCGATCAATCATCGAATGCCAAGAGTGAGTCAATCGAAATCATTGTAATCGCGGAGCCACTCGAAACGATTTGGCGATACGAGAGCCATAAAAAAAAAGCGACAACAATGGCAAATCCCGTCGGCTCTTGCCAAAGACGACACAGCAGATGCTCCCGGGCTCTTGGCACTTTTCCCCCTTTGGTTATCTCTCTGTGAAACTCACTTTCGCGCCGCGAAAAGAGACGCTCTGACTGGAACTATAAGGACACGCTGAGGAGGGGTAACGGTAGCGTTGACGTGCTCCGAGGCAACGGCAAACTGTATAGCCTAATCTCGGGGATTGAAAAGTTGGCAAAGCGGAGAGAACTAAAAGTACAACAAGAAAAAAATAAAAAGTTGGGCGAGATGGAGCTGAGGGGTTGAGTGAAACGACGAAAAGAGGAATTACGAAGGGGAAAAAAAGAAGAAGAAAAAGAGAGATAGCGAATAGAAGGCATCAGAAAGAGGTTGGGCATTGATGAAAAGGTGGAGGGATATTGTACGAGCTTGGGCAGAAGGTGGATGAAGAATTTCCTCGGACGGGGGCTCCGGAATACAAGGGGGGAATTCCTCTCATTGTCTTGAAAAGCCTGCTGAAGGCAGACCAACGCGCAACGGTATCCCCGTGTACGGTTCAGCGTCACCACTCCCTCGTCATCATCATCGTCATAATATTTCGTTCGGTGTATCGTGCGCCGGTTGTAATTATTGCGACGTTGAGGGGCCGTTTTGCCGTGGAGAGCACCCCTCACTTTAGACACGCAACTTCTTTGCTCGAAGGGACCCCCTGCACTCGTATGTTTACCGGCTAAAGCCAGAATATATACACAGTGAGAAGTATTGCACCGCGCAGATGTTGCCCGGAGCAACGCCGGTAGTTTTGTTCATCATACTGACTGCAGGCTTGTGTGTGATCCTGACTCCTGTCGGTGCAATCGCCCTGTTTCACGCTTGCTCCTCCAGCCCCTCCTCGTCACCGTCATGGATATCTTCATCCGGTGGTTTCGCTTCACTAAAAGTTTTCATCTCGCTGATGAATACACGCGTTACCATAGTATGGCATGAAATAAGGGCGATGGTAGATAGCCGCGGGATAGTATCATCGCCAGACTCTCGTGACGGGCTTGACTCGTCACGCGGAAGAGAATTTCAACAGCGAAGACGAAGAATTCATTAAGAATATCTCGTGTGTCTGTGGAAGGGGTAGGAGGCCTCGAGGGTTTTTCATTGAGTTTGACGAAGCTTCGAGAGACACTAAGGGCTACAAACGATATCATAGATATGAGAACTACGATGAAGACAGTGCAAATGTTTCCGATTTTCTTGTTGCTTTTGGCAAACTCTGTGAAAAAATGTGCCAAAGTCTCTGGTAGAAACGATTGGATCGTTCTAATAACCGAGAAAAAGATCAGAGGGATAAAGAACGAGAGGGAGATATAATGTGTGGGATGTGGGAAGGATGACACCAGATGGTACTGCAAAAAAAAAAAGAATGAAAGCGCAGAGAGTGGAGAGAAGCTCTGGTAAAGAGACGCCGTGTGCTGTCGGATTTTTTGTTTGTTTCCTTTCGAAACACACCCATTGCCTCGGCACCTTTATTTCAAGCTGGGGGGTGATTAAAAAGTTGCCGAGTGAGATCCGCAGGGCTTTCGCGAAGCAGCAGCACAAACGGCAGAAAGAACGTCGGGAGAGACACACGAAGGAAAAGAGCGAGTGAAAGAGCGTGGGATAACTGGTTGCGGCTAGTAGCAGATTCACCGCCGAGTATGTACAACCATTAAGTGCATCTGGGTGTGTACCAAAACGCAAAACGAGAAAATGTACTCGTGGCATCATCATTCAGAAGTCTTTCGCCCTTTTGGCTCACATTTACTCCCTTTGTTACAACCCACACGTTCTCGTATTCCGCGCGAAGCTTTCTTTGACTTTTCCATCTCATTTGCCACCCGTATTCCACAGTGCCCTCCTGAAATGTCGTTTCTTTTGACTCGTCCCTTTTACTTTGGTTATACAAAATCCTTTAGCCCCGATTCCATAAACGTCACTCGGTCAGATCGTCCTCGTGTCTCGCGAAAGACGAGATAAAATTTGTCGAGACCGAAACAAATGTGCTCTCTCTCATTTCGCCACAAATTCGTCGTCCAGAATTGCGATGCGAACTTTTGTGAATTCTGAATAATTTCACGAACTGTAAAACCGGAATACCGATGGAGCGTCACGTCAAAAATTCTATGCTTATCATCACTGTTATCGAGTTTTCATCCCTCGACAGAGAGGCTCTTGTTCCTTTAGTTTTTATCCCCTCATTCGATTTCCAATGCCCGCAAACTTCATTCCGATCGTCCCTTTTCTTTCAACCCGATGAATGCCAATCGTTGGGCATTTGCCCCTGAATACCAAAACTCCACAGACCGTAGAGAATTATCTCTTTTTTTTCGTTCTATCGAGCATCCTGCTGCTGTCGACGCGAGATGCCAACGAGGATAATTGGTTTGTCGGTTCCAGAGAAAGAAAGGGCAAAAGAGGATAAAAAAAAGGAAGAAGAAAGCTGGAACGGAGGTACTGCAATCCCAAACGAATCCGGAAGTGCAGTGTGTTCGCCCGACCCAACTACGAGAGAGCAACCCCACGCCAGGCTTCTGCTGCAGTTGAAGAAGCCCGGAGGAAGGAAGAGATATAGAGATCCGTAGCCATTGATTCCCCAATCGTTCTTTTTTTCTAGCCCCTATCGAACCAAGATTCGTTCACGCTCCAATTCGAATGGAAAAACTCTCGGAAATCACAGGATGAATGGATCTCAAGAATAAAGAAGACATTCTTTTTATTATCAAAGACATTTTTTGCCATCATAGGTTTTCGATTCAATGAGATAATTCATAAATGTCATAATTCTCCGTTAAATGTCAAAATTTTATTTCATCGATATTTTAATATTTTTTAATAATATCGGTATTTAACATCCTCTCCATTTTCCCTCATGCTGTCATCACCGGCTAATTCGTTACAATGTCTTGTTTTTTTTTGCCCCATCAGTTCTCCGTAGAGGGTTTTTGTTAGGGTGCATCGGATATCATTACGGAGAAAAGAAGGGTGTGGATTCGTGTCTGCCGGAATATACGGTAGTTCTTCCACTCGGTATATTATACACTGGACGAAAGCGTCATCGAAAGACGTAACGAATGGCGAATTTATGAATTTATTCCTCGCGATAACGTTCCTGAAAATGACTGCGGAGGGTCTTCTCTCACGCGTGTCAAAAAGGGGTGCATGACAAATAGAGAATATTTACCCCAGTTCTTATACCCGTGTCAACGACGGCCCAGTGTCAACGATCCCCAAATTCGAGCAACAGAGAGAAAAACATTGGACAAATCTAACCACATCACCCCAGGCATTCGATGAAACATTAAAACGTCTGGCTCACGAATCTTGACTCATGGGTACTTCACGTGTCGCTTGTCAATCTATCGCTATATACGACATGTCGTGCACTCTGATTATTTTATCACTTTGCCCTTGCGTTAAATTTTCATCCGCACTACAAATGACAAAATGTGATTCTTCTTCGATCTGTGAGTGAAAGCTCCGCATCGTATGGATAATTCGTAGGGGGAATGCTAATGGCGAATGCCAGAAAGACTCGTCGAAGAGCAACATCGAGAAAAATTGTTAATTGAATCCGCGCGACCAGTGTAAAACGTCGCTCCTCATTTAATCCACGTGGAACATCTGCTGAAAAATCGACGCGATGTGCGAGTTGGAAAAGAAGCCTCAAAAGCGGGTTTTCACAACTGAATACAAACTTTGTTAAGCTGCGAATGTAGAGAGAATTTCGAGAACAGTTTTGCCGAGACAAGAGGATGAAACCCTTTGATGAATATGACGAAGCCACCAGCAGTCAACAACGCAGACTCGTCTATAGCCTGTAGAAAATTCTATAAAGTTATTTGAAAATATGCTGTACGTTTTTGAAATTGCGAGTAGATCGAGATAGCCGAACAAACAGCTTATTTTTGGTAGCTTAACGTTTATCGAACGTGTCCGGAGTTAATAACGCGTTGACGGGATTTCGAATCAGTCGTGGCTTTCATCGAGTGATTGAGCCACGATTCGACGCAACACCATTCGCTAATTTCCATGTCTTTTGCCGTTACTCCCGGCATTGATGACGATTCGGCCGTTATTCAGCTGAAATCCACGTCATATACAATCGGGTGCTCGGGTGTTCACCCTGTTGATTCCACTGTGACACTATACGTGCTTGGATTTTCATACACAGAATTTCGCGATGTTCGGATAGTCCGGGCATCGAGCCTTCTCTCTCACCGGAGGTCTATTCAAAGCTTCGTCTGCTAATTCTCGAATTCAAAGCTCACTCCATCCTCCTCATCTCTGCACCTTCCTTTATCACTCGTGTGCTATTCGAGCTCAGGGATCACGCTCTGATTATATCAAGCTTTTCCCAGTTTACCGAAGATCCATGGTGAATCTACAGTGCCACCAGAAATTATGTTTTTGGAAAGCTCTTCTATATCAATTATTTGAAAAAAATGACTTATTTGCATCGTCTGATGCTCTCGGGGTGGAATTTCGTTCATTAAATTCGAACGGGAGGATTTTCGAAGTAAAAATATCTTGTGAAATACAATAATCGAAGTGGTTGAGATATTTTGGTCGTTGAAGCAGAGTACAGAATTGGAATGGACATAAATATACTAACAAAATGAGAACGTAGAGAAAGTTAAATCGATAGTGCAGTTTGACAATGAAAAAAAAAATACATGGTAGAGAGAATGAATGGGTATTTATATATTGAAAAATAGGATAAAAAAAGATGTATCGAACGATCGCGAATTATAGCGAATACATTGGGCTCCCACACATTGACGATGAACCGTACGATACGCGCACATGCAGTTGAGAGGAGCGGGATTGGGATAAAATAAAATCTTGCCGAAAAAAGAGGTATTTCCCGGGTACGTTTGCAAAATAAAAGCAAAACGTTGTAACGAGAGAAAGAGAAAGAGAGAGAGAGAAAGGCCAGAGCAGGGGTCCTCTCACCGTGTAGGTCCTGATATACAACGAAAGCCTCTCCAAAACCTATACTTTATCTCTTTTTCTCGCACAGATACACAGACACACACACACACAGAAGGAACGAGCTTTTTCTCACCCTCTCTCGCCCCTATATTCGAACATTCTCTCGTTTTAATCCGCCATTATGAAATGTACTGGCGTCTGACGGCAACGGACAGGTATCGGAAATGACGGACGGAAATTAAACCGATTCGCAAAAGAGAGGAAGCGAGAGAGAGAGAGAAATGAATCGAGGAATATCGGAGATGCGAGAGCAAAAAGCTTCTCTACATAGAAGTTTCACGGTTTCTCTTCTCCCGCTATGATTTTCGAGGGCTTTCCTCGTCGAATCCGTCTCTTGCAATGCCCGGGGTATTTTTTTTTCTAATCCGCTTTGTACATTCGACGTGGTTTTTTTGTCGAACATTTTTTTCAGAATGTTCGAAAAAAAGTATCTCGAATTTCACGCTTTATATAGATTTTTTAAACAAGAGAGAAAAAACCCTGAAAAAAAACCCAAAAATTTAACTATTGGCGGATGGTTCGGATTTGTGTGTCGAGTTTTTTTGGGTATTATTTTTTAATTCAGTTTCTCTTATTAAAAAAAATCTTCCGGGTATGGGTGAATGAAAAAAAAACGATTTTTGCATTGTCGTAATCACGATTTTGCAGGCAGCTAATATAAGCTCTGGATTTCAAGCATCATAACCTCCATATATATATATGGAAGTTACGATGTTGCGCGATTTATTATACTTATATATGGGGCGTTCCACGCCAAATCGGACACCATTTAGCTTTTGCATCTCCGATTTCTTTGAAATTTTTTTATGTATTAGTATTGGTTGGAAGAAGCCTCGATGATTTTTTTCGATTTTATTTGTCGATCAGTTTTAAAGATATCGATTTTTCAAAAATTACGTTACTTTTTTGTTTAAACGTCCATAATTTTCGTCCAAATCGTCCAAATCGAACGATTTTTTTTCAAAATTTTTG
>JABMBS010145474.1:0-13459 GCA_018491695.1 Lissonota sp. PSUC_FEM 10030012 | reverse complement strand
GAGTTTTACAAAAAAAAAGGTATTTAAAGTTTTTTTCTATCTATTCAAGAAAAAAAGATATATCGAGTTGAAAATTCCGTAATTTTGAAAACTCGAAAATTTGCCCAGAATTGCTCAAATAACTACTTGCCGAAAATTTTTTAAAAAAATCATGAATATCTTTTTCAGTACTATCTTTCGAATAGCACATTTAGTTTTTTTAAATTTTGACCACTCGGTATAACTTGTACCGAGAATTGGCGAAATTACCCATATATATTATTGTCATAAAATTTATTCTATTACGTATTCTTAACCCGCTGAGGGCCATCTGGGTTGACAGCGACCCAGTCTCATCTATATAAAATGCTTTGTGCAGTAAGAGGGATAAGCGACGACCCCTTTGCTCGGTAAATTAAGAGAATTCAATTATTTATAGAAAATTTTTAGATAAAGATATCGGAAATTGGTCTCGATAGACTTTTCCTCGTACTTGAGACTCAATCGGTAAATCTTCGGCTCGATAGATTTTTTCTCGTACTTGAGACTTGATCGGTAAATCTTGGAAATTTCGCAACACTGATACGTTTTCCGTGTCTCCGACGTCCATTCCCATTCGAATAGACACTCGAAATGCCGCTATAGAATTAGAAAAAAAAAGTTGTAAAATTATTTACAATATAATTGGAATGAAACAAATTCATTTTTCCGCATGCCGATGCTCCTCTTTCTCCCTTCTGTTTTTTTCTCGGCGAGGTATAACGGAGAGTGCAACTGATGCGCCTGCGGTAAAATGCCGGACAGGCGTGCGCGTGTGTTTGTGTGTGTCGAGTTTGCAGTAGAGAGGAAGGCGAGAAGGATGCGGAAATCGCATCACGAAGCAGAAAAACGGATGAGGGAGAGAGAGAGAGAGAGAGAGAGAGATGAGGGTAAAAACGACGACGACCCAGCCGGAGATCGATCTACGCGTGGGCGGTTGCCGAATAATAATAAACTGGTGGAAGAGTAAGAGCGGGGAAGGGAGGGTGAACAAAAATACGTATGTTGCGTGCGCGTGTGCACGAGAGCACATCAAGAGGGCCCGGGGGTCGAAGGACCCCGCGTGCCATATAGAGGTCGCTTTTTCGTCGTTCCTCTCTCTCTCTCCGCTCGCTTCGGGCACGTGAGGCTCTCGGAGCAAAACCACACGAGCAAGATTTGCAGAATCTCGAGTTTCCTCGTTTAAAAAAACAACTGCGCACACGACATTTGCCTCGCCATGTAAAAAAAAAGAAAAATCTCAGGCCCATCGCTCTTGCGTACCGCATGAAAATAAACACATGGTACCACGAGTATATTTACCGTAGACAAATATTCCATCGGAAGATCCTCGTGGGTTTCCATAAGCGCGGTGACAGTCGCGGGAGACAAACCGTCGTCGTTTGCAAACGGCGAATTCGTTAAAAAACGAAAAATGGCGCCCCCATTCGTCGCGGATCGTCGGCATTGCTGGCGCATGTGTGAAAGAAATGCCAAGAGCGCCGCAGCGGAGAGGTTTCAATGAGAGAGGGGGAGTATTAAATGTAGAGAGGGGAGATTCTTCGCGGGAATAAGAAAAAAAAAGGGGCGATTCGCCGCGAACGAAGATCGCGAGGGGCTCTCGAAACGAATGGCTATACATACGTCCCGGCGATAGCTTGACAAATATATATTAAACTATTTTAATGAGAAGTGGCTGCCATATCTCATCGCAATTACCGACAAGAGAGAGGGCGAGAGAGGGAGAAAAAATCGGAAGGAGAAAAATCTGCAACGAATGCACCGAGCGGTCAGAATGGTCATTCCCGCATCTCTCTCACTTTTTATCTCCGATAGTATGATACTCTTTTTGTATATATATATATATATATCTAGCGATACACGAGAACCTGAGGAGATTGTAAAAAAAAAGAAACCTCACCCTTGGCGCGCGCCCTCTTGCGGCGAGAGCAAGGGTCAAGCAGCGCTGCTCTCTGTCTCTCTTTCTCTCTCTCTCTCTCTCCACTTTTCGCATCCCTCTTCTGCTCTTCGCACACACGCATTAACAGTGTTGAAGGTAAAGGAAGGACCCAGTTCTCGTTCTTTTGCATCCTAAAATTGTTCAATTTACGCCCTTCCGTTTAGTACTCGATATACATGAGTGCTTTGAGAAAAATTCGATCGAATCTGCCGTAAGCAGTCTTCCAACATCCCCGTGGATAAATCGGCTGTTGAAACCTCTTTCTTCTGATATTTATAAAGTTAGATTTTTATTCAGCCTTTCGATAGTTATTGACAGGTTTTAGTTCCATCTCGTGTAAATTCTACACTTATTATATTATATATAGTCACGACAAGTGCTAGAATAAGTGTAGGTAAAAATTAGCTAAATAACTTTATTTTAACTGGTCATGTACCAGATTTTGTACACGAAAAGAACAACTTAGTTGATTTAGCCAAACAGCTTAGTGCGCTGAGTGCCACACGAGAAATTGGTTGGATCAACTAAATAGTTGGTTAGGTCAACTAACCAACTTTTTTAGTTACCACAACTAAGTCGATTAAAACGACTAGTCACCAAAACTAACTCGTTTAAAACTACAAGTTACCACAACTAAGTTGTCTAAAACGACGAGTTACCACAACTAAGTCGTTTAAAACGATTAGTTACCACAACGAAGTGATTTAAGACCACTAGTTACCACAACCAAATCGATTAAAATGACTAGTTACCATAACTAAGTCGATTAAAACGACTGCTTACTACAACCAAGTCATTTTAAACGACTAGTTACCATAACTGGGTTATCTATAGATATACCTAACTAACTATTTAGTTGATTCAACCAATTTCTCCATGCATATCAATCGTTTCACCAATTTTCTCTTATGCATATCAAGCGTTTATGTCAACCAAGTCGAATTCCTCGCTAAGAATGACTGGAGGCATGTGAAAGCCTCAAAAATTTACCTCGTTAGCTTCGATACCATTATTATTTTACGCCGCGGTACTCATTAAATTTAATGCAGCAAATATCGTATTATCAGACTGAGAAAAAGTGAATTGCAGCTGGAGAAACTGCGATAGAGTAGAAAGGGCGCAGCGAGGGAAGACTCGGGAATAGTTCATCTCTTTGGTCATCAGAGGGGCGAGTCAAGTATCTCGAAAGACTGCACGGAGTTCTTGAGTGACGTCTCTATGGACTGCATTGTACAGAGAGAGAAAGAGTAAGAAAGAAGGAGAGACAAAAGTTTTCTTCCTCTTCCACCTTCTCTTTCTTCCCCTCCTTAAGAGTCCTGCTATACGCGGGCGGTCAGGACCATAAACTCTGCATAAACTATCTCTCTATACATATACTCGCGCGTCTCTCTGTGGCGAAGCGTGGATCGAACGGTGCTTGAAAACAAGACAGAAAGAGAAAGAAAGAACGATATTCAATGCAAAGAGCACACACGTTAACATTAGTGACACGCGTTCTTCGAGAATCATCTCTCTTACTCTCTGTCTCTGTTACTCTATCGTAAGATCGAGATGCCCATAATCTCGTTTTGTTCAAAACGTTCGTACAATATCCTCCATTGCCAAGCTACGTATGTAAAGACTATGATTCGTATTATTATTCTGTAATAAGTGTGTATACAGATATATCCCATTGGGTTAACAAAAAGGGCGCAAGTCCTGCGATTTAACGCACAAAGCGCTGTCCTGGTTCCGCCCTTTTGTGTATCAGCGCACGGATGAGCCTCTTACAATGAGAAAAAGAGGTTATACATGCGATCCGTGCATATTTCTCTCTATATCTATACATATGTATATTTCGTGTACTTGTACCTCGTTCATCTTGGAATTATTATAGCACCCTCACGACCAGGCAATACGTGTATATATCGCCAGGTCGGCGAACTATTACGTCCGTACGTGCGTAAATCGTACAATAGTCCCAGCTGATTATTTCATGCACACCGGCGCCGATCTCTCTTTCTTTCTCTCAATGTTCTCCCGGGCATTCTTATTGAGAATACACATCGTACTTTATACATATATGTATGCAGATCGAAATGTAAAGAGATGCATTCAGAGAAACGACGTTCTCGATACTTGAGAAACAAGTACTTAATAGCGTACACGTTCTCGTGTGCATACGATGCGTTCTTCAACGATCCAACTGAATTTAAGTGTATTGGTTAAAAGTGCAGGATTGAGTAGAAACCATGTGGAAATGATTCAAGAACATAAAATTGTGCCACCCCCAACTGCAAAGTCAGTTAATTTTGGGACATTTTTTCAGCGTAGTTAAAATCTTTGGGCATTTAATCAAATCCCTCAATTTAGATAAAAAAATGGATTAAAAATCTGCCATAATTCACCTCTATTTTTTTTTTTCAATTGGAACATCAAGTTGGAAAAATTTGGAAAAATTCTGCGGGATTGATGATAATGAAAATTTCCTGGATTGGTGTAGAATGCTTCATACGTCTGTACACACATATGTATGCGGTATTACCCTTGTGTAAATAATGAAGTACACAAGCTCGTTGTACTATAACCACGTATATATACATATATATATTGTATATACGTATAACACAATCCTGAAGTTGTTTCCATGTGTATCGATGAGGAATGTTGCCTGTTCGCATATTACGACGTCGAGAGTTTCGCGTGTCTTTTTTTTCTCAACTGTTTCTCTCTCGTTCTCTCTCTCTCTCTCTTGGTAAGCCAACACCCACGCGAACATAAAACACGAGTTAGTATAGACATACATGTACGTTAGCTGTATATAAACTGCCATAATATGCATTATGACGATTGGTCTTCATCGACAATGTCGATAAAAATGAATATTTAAAAAAAATCAAAACATAATGACGTCGACACAAAGCATAATGATCTTTTACTTCCGGTTTCTTCCACTCTTTTCATATGGTTCACGTTCGGATCAATGACCTTCGTGTCGTCTCAATTATCCATGTTATTATTATTATTATTATTATTGCTTGAAATCTTAATAAAAGTATTTTTGGTACCGTGGCTTTTAAATCCACTTTGGAGGAGTGTGACGATTCGGAAACTTCGATGCTTGGACACGCTCACGCATACTCGGTCGCAAGTTACAATATCAGAGCGGTTATATTGCGATTTCGCGTATTGAATGACGAGCGAGAGAATCGCGTTTCGATGCGCGGTTCCAGCTGAGAGATTCATTCGAAAAAATGCTCGAGGCAAAAGTTGCGGGTGAAGGGGATAAACGAGAAAGAAGATGAAAAAAGAGAGGGTGGAAGAAAGGGAAGAGGATTATTCGTGTGTCAGAGGAGGCCTCTATTCTACACATGACACTTTCCATATAAAAGTTGCTATACACACATCATTCCACACATCAGAGACGATAGCGCAATTATTTTCCTACACATAACAGCCTGTAGCAAAACCCCGCATGCCAAGTTTTCTATCTAACCCAAAAAAAAAATCGACGGAAACTCTGCAACGTTTTCGAAACTTCTTCTTGTTTTTTTGGATTAGATTAAAAACGTTGCACGTAGATTTTTGCTATAGGTTGTAATGTGTGGAATAATAATGTGTAGAATACCATTTCCTGTCACCTTCACTTGTGTAGAATGATGTGTGTAGAACTTTTGTGCAGATAGTGTCATGTGCAGAATAAAGTCCTCGTCCAACTTCTCTTGTGTAGGATAACATTCCTTCCCACATCCCTTGTGTAGAATAATGTGTGTAGAAACTTTTGTGTAAACAATTTCATGTGTAGAACAAAAATGTGTAGAATAGAGGCCGTGTGTCAGAGCGCGTGGACGAATGTCAGTCGATGGGAGAAAGAGAGATAAATGTTTCTGCGATATGGAGAAAGAGAGATGCAACCGGAGAAATATAACCATAGGACCAAACTGGAGAATGCCAGAGATGGCTTCTCGGCTTACTCTCTCTCTCTCTCTTCCGCGATTGCCGCGCTTCCCGGCAGCCTCGCACGGTTCAACGAGGATCATGGTGAGAGCAAAGAGAGCCCTCTCACTCTCTCTTGGCGAACAGCTCTATCTGTCCGCGCTTGGAAACCTGGAGCAACGTCGACGACGACAACGACGACGAAGACGGGAACGACGACAACGATGGAGGAGCGAGCTCGCAGGAAGCAAAAAGCTCTCCGCGCGCTCGTATCTCGTACAAACAACGACCGTGAACAGTGGGGGCGCGCGTGGTCGTACGCACGACGATCTCTCAACGTGAAAGACAACGAAAGAGGAAAGGGAATGGACGCATCTGTGGACGACGGGTGGTGCTCTTCTCTTCTTGGCAGCGGCCCGCTTCTAGGCTCACAGCGAGATAAGGAGATGAGTCAACGACCCGAGATTCGTTAGCGTTCTATGATAATTGGAATGTGTAAAATAGCACGGTAATGGGCACTGTTTCGCGGTGATATTCTAACAGCGAGCCTGTCCGGATTCATTGTTGGCAACTATAATGGAGTTTACTCCATTGGGAGGCGCAACGGCTTTCTTTTAATTTTTATATTGTGCACACATCTCTTGTGTATTCAGAGATCCGTGTCTTTAATTGACACTCGAAAAAACAAAGATTTTGTACTTTAGGAACTTGTAAGTAGGCAGCGTAGAATTGTTGTGTACACGAAGATCCGAACGTTCGGGTGAACGAAAAATGTATTATGGTGTTTTCATAACGAAAAATTGAAAAACCTGAGTAATGATCGGTGTCTAATGTTTATGGGAGGTAAGATATTGTACTATCCGAGATTAATATAGAATGTCTTGAGAATATCCCGTCGTAACCGACAGCAGATGTCTGTGGGAGTCATTTAGTCCGACACCACGTGGCGTTAGTTCCGAGACTCGCCGCGAGATGTCGAGGTACGGCGAGCGCTCACTCCCATACAAAGAATGCAAATAGAATGTTTATATAGACGAGCGCGATCGAGCACGGATATGGAATCGACACCGAAAGGAGTCAGACCTGGGAAGAATTTAGTCTCGGAAGAAGTCAGGCTCGGAAGAAGTCAGCCTCGGATGAAGTCATATTACAAGAAAAACTTGCTGACTCCCTCTGTACTCTACCCATTTTATTAAATATCAATCCCGTAAGCGTAATGTCTACATAATCTTTCGTAGATGTCATTATGCAGTTTGGATTAAGTCCCATGGACGTCTCTCTCCAGGTTGAATAATCTCATTATCAACTTGATGTAGCCTCGACAATATCTTGGCGACGTCTTAAAGAAGTCTCAACAATATGTTATCGATATCTCCGCTCTGCTGGCAGTCCAAGAAGCGTCCTGAAGATATCCTCAAGCAAATCCATGGACATCGTAAGAACATCAGTGGGATATTGCGGTACACATGAAGGACATTTAAGGCAATTGTAGATTTTTCGTTCAGCTGGACGTTTGGAACTTTGAATTGGTGTGAATTATTAAGAGAACATATTTTTGAAATCTGAAATTCTGAAACCACTATGCGGAGAGTCATTGAAGACAAAATGCTCTTCTCTACGATCGACTTCCCTGGATCTTCTTTGCATTAACCATTCCCATGCGTTGATCTCACCGGTAGCCGAGGTCGCAAAAAGTCGTTTAAACTCAGAGAAAGGTTCACGGACGTCAAAAAAAAAATTGGCATTCCGCTAAAAATGGAATTTCCGAGCTGAAAGCCAGCGGCGTCTATATCCGGTAACTAGATTCACCGCGGGACGTCGTCGGGAGACTATATCGTCCTTGTGACAGAACGCTATGGTTATACGAACTAAGAACTATATAATACGCGCGTTGACTCCTCGATGTCAGAGGTCTCAGGAGACATCAAGCACCTTGTGCGTTCAATCCGCGATCATGCATGCATCCGTGCCTCTGGGACATAGTGAGATGAGGAAAAGGAGGGTGAGGAGGAGGAGGAGAGTGGAATGAGAGAGGGAAAGATTCGCGGGGTCCCCCAGGAGACGACAACCCGTATAAAAGTCCGACATACCAGATGCTCAGAGGGCGCAAGAGAGCGGTCGTCGAGTCATCCGCGATTTACTGCGATAACTTTTGCGCCTGGACAATTTGTACCTGTTGGGGAACGCTCTCTCTCTCTCCCACTACTTCTCTCATCGAAAACGAAGCATATACATGATGAAGAATCATGGGGATTGAGAGAGAGAGAGAGAGACAGAGGGAGGAGGAAGAAAATATTCGCGTTCTGTTTATAGCTATGGCGTTATACGAGGGGAAGTTGGAGGCGCGATTTCGCACCAAAGAGAGAATCCTCTACTATACTTATGCTCGCGCAAAATACGCATGTATATACGTGTTTTAGTATTCACGTACATTAATACATAGCGCCAATCCTCGAGTTTTCGTCCTTCTTTCGCAAACGGCGAAGATGGTCTCGTATTTTATAACCGGTGTAGACAAGCCACTGCGAGAACTCTCATGCGTACGGATACGAGTATAACCAAGTATACGTGTGTGCAAATATGTTGAAAGATCATTTTGATGAGTAAAAGGGACCCAAACCGCGCATTTTGACACTAATATTGACGAAAGTTGCGCCTTTTCGACTCCCAAACGGCGTTGCGGTTCTTCTCGTGCAGAATCTTGGTGCACGGATATTCGGAAAGAGAATAAACGTATCTGCGTACCGTTTCTCACCGTATGATGCATATTCCGTGCGTATATGTATGTAGATACCCGAGTACCGAAACCTTTGGAGGTTCCCTCGTACCCTCTACTCGATATACGGAGGCCGCGTGCAGCAGCCGGATGAATCTCGCGCAAAAAACGAGCAACCAGTATATAGACGTGCATATGTGTATGTGTGTGTGTGTGTACATTGCTATATATATCGCAGGAGAAGAGAGAACGACCACCGCGACGAATAGGGAATTCTCTCTCATTCCCTCTTTGCGTGGCTCGCGCGTCATCGTTATTATATTGCCGGTTTGCTTCTCTCGACCTCGAGGAATTCACCGTCTCAGGGTCCCCTTTCCCCTCATTTCCAACCCTTTTTATCAAGCGTATGGAGGCAATTACACGGGGATTTGCATAAAACGAATTAATCCATATCGTCAAGGAGCGCAAACGCGCTGCGCTGTGAAAATTTTTCATTTTTTTTTCTCTCTCTCGTTCCTCGTGCTAGAAGATGGATTTATACGAGCTCATCGTGCTCACATGTCTGGCGAAAACTCTTGACGGTCACTCAAAGATTGGCGGATTCCTTGAGATTTGAATTATTTTTGGAAGAAATTGATATGTGAGGTTAATGAACCCGTGCAGACATAGTGTTAGGGATCCAGCTGGATTCCCGTAGTTCATCCTAGTCATGGACCAGGATCCTCTTGGAAATCGGACCAGATTTCGTGTCCAGAATGGAACGTTTGTAAAATGGCATCCGGCAGGGACTCCTGAATGGTTCAGTGACTGGGATACCATTGTGCATAGCCGCTGCCGTTTTTTTCTTCTTACTCGCGTTTGTCGCATTCGTCGACTTACTTTAATTTGTCCTCTTCTCTCGGTCCTTCTCCTTGGTCCTGTTCTTCGTCTTCTGGTCCTTGCGCACTCTTGTGCTGCCTCTTAAAGGTGGCAACAGTGTTGGCGGGAAAGTTATTCGACTGACCGCCCCTAAATCATTCTCCGCCGACTCCTGCTTTATTATCTCGTCTCTCTCTCTCTCTCTCTCTCTCTCTCTCTCTCACTCTGTCTTCCTCGCTCTTTTTTATACATTTGCCGTGGGTTTCGTATAAATATCCGCGCATCACACTCACGCGTATTACCGTTCCGGTGTCTGTGGCTCGGTTCCTCGATCGCTTTTTATTCCGCGTTCATTTTTGCTCCTCTCGGCAGATCGTCGCGTGCTCTCGATGATGGACGTCCTTTTTTTAGTCAAAAAACTTTTCATTTCTTACATCACAATGCTTGGTAATTGAAACCATTACCAGTAAGTCAGTCAGAAGATATTCAAACTCGACGAAATATTTCTTCAATTTTTAGTTCAGGCAGCTCCTAAAAAATGAAATAAAAATTTCTAAAAATTCGAGGTTATATTTTGGACCAAACGAAACCCACAATTCATTGGACATAAAAATCCGTGGGGATCAGGCCGATAATCGTTTGATTTGACGTCGAATGCCCCATATATATATATTCGTTTATCATATAGCGAGGTTCTTTTTTTTCGCCGCAATGTGCCAACGAATGAGAGAATAAAGGTTGAGGAGGTGCCGATGATGGGGCGCATAAATAATGACCGTGACTTTCGAGAAAGTCCCGGAGATTCGCCGCGTCCATCACCGCCCTCAACCATCTATATATATATCTCTCTCTCTTCTCTTTGGGATGTGTTAAAAACGAAAGAGTGGGAGTGCAAGAGAAGCGCTTGTGCTTGTAACAAAATTAGTCACCGTGGCTCGCATTACGAATGAGAATATGACGTGTAACAACGTGGACGAGAGGGAGAGCACCTTTTTTTATTTGCACGACAAATATACACGCACTTTCGGGCGAGGATGAATAAATATTTAAAAAAAAAAATCTTTTTTGCTCCAGGTCCGAGCTACCGATCCGGATTGCGGTGTCAATGCAATGGTAAACTACACGGTGGCAGGTGGAAATATCGCGAGCGAGCAACTCTTCGTCCGCAGTGACACGGGCGAGATATGCGTTAAATCGCCATTGGATCGAGAAATCGCGGCGTATCTCGAATTACCGGTCATCGCGACAGACAGAGGTCAGTATAATAAACGCGTCAAGTCAGTTATAATTTATGATAAATTCTCAAAACTATATAAATATCTTCAATTTTGCTATGAAACGACTTCTCGTCTCATTTCATGATTCTGAAGTTTGCATCGTTGCGATTCATCCTAAATATGTCCTTTAAATTCATTTTTAAGGAGATTTACGTTTTGCCTCGTGCATTTAGCAGCCCAAGTCCTTGATAAGGACTCCAAGATGCATTTAAACGATTTATCGGTTTAGAAACTTTGTAGAATGAAATAATTTTTAAAAAATAAACTATTTCCGTTGAATTTGAGAGAAGCGAACTTCAAAATCATTTTGTTAGAATGTCAGAGGTGGTCACAATTTTTGTCGACTTTCAGGGGTTCATTGGGTGTGTTTGAAATCGAAAATTGTCTGGGAAATAGGAATATGCTATTTGCGATGTTAAATTTCTTAGGAATCATGCTTAAAAACGTTAGAAACCATTTTGAGGGTGTAGATATTCTAACTAAATAATGTATAACACCTTCTCTCCTCCAATATCAAAGACCTGACTGGAAATTCCATGCATTAGTATGACTTCTGTACAATCACATCACAATCTGTCAAACTCATGTCAGTAAATACACGCTTTTTTCATACTTAATTCTCGAATGTCGCATTCCCATTTTTTACTGAGCTCGTATCCGTTGAAAGGTCACTTGCTAAATCCTCTTCACCCGGTTTGATCATAATTGAAGTGCCGATTTTCCGGATTTTTGTTAATTATATTGAAAACCTTAATAAATACTAATTTTTATAAACAGTTTTAATTCTATATCAAGTAGTATAACTCAACAAATGAAGTTGTTCATAGAATAACTTCTACCCTTTAGGTGTAAATTTCCACAATTTCTCATTATTACCAACTTTCTGTATGCCTTTGCATCTACAAAGGCGATTATGATCGCGGCTCTTTGAACCCTTCGATTTCGAGTCAATTGGATTTGAATCATTGTCTCTCGTGCAAGGGCTCGCACCCGTTTGAAATCACCACAAAAAAAACGTATGTATATAAATCTACCGTCTGTAGACAACAGGTATATGTAATATATAAAATATATATACTCGAAACATAAATCATACTGCCCATTACAGAGCTACTAGATCTTGGCAGGGTGATAGGGCCTGTGCTTTTCTCTCTCTTTCTCTCTCTCTCTCTCTCTGACTCTCTCTTAGTCGCATTTCCGTTGTTGTTGCTCCCGCAGCTTCTCCTGTCGGAGCCATTTTCTTTTTTGTTTTATTTTTTGAAAAAAAAGTATTCTCGCGCGAGCCAACACCTAGGCGATTCTCTCTCGCTCCCTACGAATCGGCAAGTTCACGCCACGTGTGTTTGCAGACGCATTGTTCGAGCTTTACAAACCACCCCAGAGAGCGCCCGCGTGCGTTTCAAGTTGTTAACGAGTTTTTATAAACTCTTTCTCTGCGCGTATCCTCTCTGTGTCACGGTGGGCGCCTCTTGCACGGCGCGATATCCATGTAGGTACGATCAAAATCGGTTATATCCGACCCAATAGATACAAATACAGGGATGGGAAATTTTGCGAGTTATCGAGTTTACGCATCGAAGCTTGTCACACAAGGAATGATTTACAATTCCTGAGAGAAATTAGAAAAAAAAATAATAAATCAATATTTTAATTTTTTTGAGCGCACGAAATAACTTTAACCCTTAAAAGACACACTTCAGTACAATTAGGCAGAGTACCACTGGGTGTTTGACACCCGGGTCATTTTAAAAAGAGAATACCGTCTTAAAAGTAGATCTCGTTGACAATTGCGGAGTAAAAAGGATTCAGTCTTTTTTCCGACTGCATTTCACCAACCGGAAGTTGCTTCGACGTTTCCAGACCTTCTTGTAAAGTGTCCGAACGCCTCCATTGTTGTTTCACTGTTTCATGCCGACAGAGATCGTATTAATGCAAGGAGTGTGCATATATATCTCGTTATCGATCCCTCGGATGATTGTCGTTCCTTTTATACAATATTTTCTTCATCTCTCTCTCTCCCTTTCTGTCTTTCTATGGGGGGCCTGTCGTTTGTATCAGCGCCATTTATAATATATACAAGCGTATGTTATTCCTTATAAAGCATCTAGGTGCGGATTATGTGGGGTCCTTGTTACAAGGAAACTTGTCCGAATCCTCATTTCGTCACTTCGTGAGAGTCGTCGTGTGCTGTCCTATTATAGTACATAAAAAAAAAATATACATACATAAATATACATTAGATACGCATATAATATATATTCAGCGTAGAAAGAACGATTCCTCGCGAATTCTAACTCGCTCTTTTCGTTTCCCACAGGCTTTTCTTCTCTCTGTTTCTCTTCCCATTAATGTTTCTCCGTATGATGGTCTCGCATGTGAGACTGTATGATATATACGAACGTTTTATATACGTTAACGCGTGATATGTTCGAATTATATGAGATACGAGAAGAGTCTTCTATGTTGAACGCCCACGACAACGATTTCCTATTAGTTCCCTCTCTTTTTCTCTTCAGTTTCTCGTTTTATAGTTCGTTCCTCGCGTATTTCTCTCTCTCTCTCTTATTCGTAATGGAGTATAATCATAACGGTAGGAGATCGATGGAGATATAGGAGGCTCTCGCGAGGAGCGCGTTAACGCGCGTCTCTCGCGGGGATTTCGACCGCAGAGGATAACGGTGTGAAATATAAAAGGGATGAGAAAGGCTAACGGAGCGATATATATATATTTATATA
>JABMBS010144369.1:0-13562 GCA_018491695.1 Lissonota sp. PSUC_FEM 10030012 | reverse complement strand
TCTGACGCTCCAGCCTACCCCCACTTCCCCCCTCGCCATCGTTCTCTACATCACGATAGCTTTCCTTGGTGGTGGTGAAGGAAAATTATTGTGGTGGGGGAAGCCGCATGGTGGGGGTAGGAGTGGGGATAGGAGTGGGGGGCGCCAGAGTGACACACATACTACTGCTATCGTACGCGTATCAGATGGTGTTAGCGGTGTACGAATTTTAGATAACGGGCGTATAAATGCCCTTTTCCATAAGTCAGGAGCGCAAGCCGTAGTTAAAGAAAGATTGAAAAGATCCACTAATACCTGCGAGATGACAGGCCAAGCAAGACGTAGAATAGAGAGAGGGATTCCATCAGGACCAGACGAATAGACATGAGACGAGCCGGAAGAGATGAGACGCAGCACAGTATCGGACGAGACAAGAGACAATGAAAATTGCGGCACAAGAGGTGGACGAGGGATAGTATCAAGAGTGGTAGCAAAATCGAGATGAGAGCAAGGCAGACCCGTATTAGAGACAGAAGCAAAGTGCTCTTTCAGGACATCTGGTGTGAAAAAGTTAAGTGGTGAAGGATTAACTGACTTTACCAACTTGAGTCGGGCTAATTCCCGCCACAATTTGCCGGGATCGGTGATGGATGAGAGCGTGTTTAGTTGGAATTCACTTTTGGCTCGCTTGATGTCTAAATCAAGTTGGTTGCGCGTTTGTCTATAGATTTTGTAATCAAGCAGATTATTAGATCTTTTGGCCCTTTTATACAGAGCGTTCTTATATCGAGCACGGTTTTTGAGCTCATCGGAGAACTAAGGTGTTGGAGGTTTTCTGATATTAATTGTTTTGAGAGGCGCACAAAGATCGATCGCAGCGATTAAAGCATCAGAGAGCGAGTTACAAACGTCATTAACATTATGTTCACCCAAACACAGAACGACTCGAGCCGTGATTTCGGCACGCAGGGCATCAGTAAAAGCACCTTCATCTATGCGATTGTAGCAACGTCTGCGGATTGTGTATTCGCTGCGAATATCGGTGTCAAAAGAATAAGATAAAACTGAGATGTCATAGCCCGCGATAAATGGAATGTCAGACTTCGTAAAAGAAACAATTTTTTCCGGATCGTCAATGATAAAAACATCCCGGCACGAGTCACAAGTTGGTGTGTGGAAGGTAGCGTCTCAGTTTACAATGTGAAGAGAGTGCGATAATGCCAGGTCTCGTAGGTAATTAGCTTCATAATTATCAGTCAATGAATTACAATTGAGGTCGCCCGCAATGACAATGTGTTTGTATTGAAGAGAATAATTGTTGAATACTTCTATGAAGTTATTAAAAAACTGACTTTTGGGACGTCTATTCAGGGATACAAATAAGAGCGAGTCATTAGAGCCCAAAACACGAATGTCAACAAATAAAAATTCTGGAGCTTCGTCAAATTGTCGCGGCGAAGTAAAAAGGATTTTAGCCGTAAGCGATTTGTGCAAGTAACACCCCACACCTCCTCCAATCATGCCGCATCTATCATTTCGGACTAAAAAATAATTATCTATCGCTACCAGGTCGCTGGCAATACCGTCGTGCAACCACGTTTCAGAGACCGAAATTATGTGAAAAAAGTTCTGAGTAAGATAGAGCCTGATTTGAGTAATGTGCGCACGCAGAGAATTGGCATTGAAATGTGCTATGCGAAGATGAGATACAGCAACTGATCGCGGATTTGGAGCCACTCAGATCATGTTCTCTATATCAGCCTCAGAGTTGATGAGTGAGAGTCTATCCCCCTCAGAGCGCCTAACACAAATATTCCCATCACGCACCCATGCGAACTTATATGCCGTTGACTTAGCTTTGGCCTTGGCGCGTTTGAACAGTTTGAACTTGCCCGAAGGAAGAAGCTCATTTATAAATACCTTAACGTAACTCGTATTGCCCATTATCGATCCGACAGTGAGGTCACGTTTTTGTCGTTTAAGCTCCATAATCGAACCTGAGTTGATTTGAGGGTGACGATCATTGACATATTTCCCGGACGCTGCATGGGAGAAATAGTAGAACCACGAGCCCCATTAGCATTGACCTGATCTTGGCGATGAATTTCTACCGATCCTGGAGCGTTGTTGTTCTTTCTCTTGATGTTTCGAGTTTTTAATATGTCAGTGATAAGTTCAGGAGCTCCTAGCGCTCCAAAAACCTTAGCCGAGAGTTGCGAAAGAGAGTCAACAGAGTTGGCCGGCAATCCAGAAATAATGATCTCAGAGTCGCTCATTGATGGGCGTTGATGTTCGGTAGAGCAAGTCGGCGTCACAACCGAGCCAATCGCCAAGGACAGTGTAGGGTTCTCCTGCTCTAGACGCGTTAGACGAGAGTTTTGATCATGCTCAAGACGTGTTAGACGCGCATTTTGATCCGCTACTGTCTGTATAAGGCCTGGAATTTTTTCAACGTTCTGAGCCATGGTAGCAATTGTAAAATTTGTCTTCACTAGCATATCATAAATCTGCTTGAGAGTGATGTCTTGATCATTGCCAGCCATAGTTGAAAGAGCGTTGCAGTCTGCGGGCGAGCTCAAGAAAAAGTCGGACGAACCACGAAATTGGCGCTAACAACACTCAGTTGCAGATCTGAATTTCAAATACCCAATTGCACAGCCCAGATGAAAATTTTTGTTGCAAACTGTACACGAGCTAATCTTGGTTGCAATTGACTTCGAGCATCTGTCGCATTTGCTCATTAAATTAAATTTTCAAAGTTCGGTAGCCCGTTACAAAATAAAGAAAACATGCAGACTCGTACGACTTATCAAACGAGGAAACGAATGGCCGATGCATAACCTACGTTATCGATGGTGATAAGTGATCCACTAATTACGCCAGTGATATGCGTTCAATATTAGCCCACATTGGTAAGATACCAGTTGAGTTTCAGTCGCGCGTTACATTGCCGATATGATTCACGTGGTTATCACCAGAATTACCATCGATCGTGATTATCTCACGTTGGATTGGTCTACGTTACCAGCATGAATTGAAAATCGCCAATTGTAGAAAAGCGAGTTGACTATCGATCATCGAAGAGGCGGCGCTGGGAGCAGTCGATCACTATGACGTAGCAACGTTACGCATGCGCAGTGATGACAAACCTTACAGTGGTTGCGCGAAGAAGAAGACGTGAAGAAGCAGCCAGCGGGTGGTGGAGTAAGATGGGAGAAGATTCCAAAGTGAGGTTATCCTCAGACGAAAAATAGATTGCAATCCCACCGTCAATATGTATCAAAAAAGCCCAAGCCGAATATAGCGGTGGGAAGCAAAGTGGAGCGTGCTTCTAACTGTAATGAAAAAACAGCCCGAAGACACACCAGCGGTAGAGAGACAGATCTGAATAAGCAGAGCACAATCAATAGTGACAGCAAATACTCACAGTTAGAGAGAGAGAGAGAGAGAGAGAGAGAGAGAGAGAGATTACTTTATTGATGCCCTAGTAAACTGTGGGGCAAAATCAGTACAAGAGTCGAGACAGCAGCAAAATAAGCGGTACGATGATATTGAGATTAAAAGTAAATATTTAAAGGGTTGATATCACCATGTGAGACGCAGTACAACAAAAAAAAATAAGCTTAAAACCAGAAACTTGAAACTAGAACTAAAAATTAGATACTACAAGTACAGTACAGTACTGACACAAGGTGACAATAAAGATAAAGATAAGATTGAGTAAGCGCAATTACAGAGTCGAGACTTCACTATTGAAAAGAAATAAATAGAGGCGCGACTTAAAGATAGATAGCGAGCTATCAGTAGTAATTTCTGTGGGGAGAGAATTTCAGACATACGCACCCGATAACTTAAAGGAGTTGGCGAGTGCAGCGGTACGGTGAAGTGGGATATGAAAGTGGTTTGCGGAAAGGTTGCGAACCGATCGCCGCAACGCCGGATTTTCAATGACAAGAAGATCGGTAATATACGATGCAGAGTGAAGATATCGGATATTGTACATAAAAATACCTAAAAAGTAATTTCTACGGTTTCGGACCGAGAGCCAGCCAAGCTGATGCCTAAAAGGAGTGATATGCTCGTCTCTCCGAATACCAAAGATGAAGCGAATTGCACAATTAATGAGACGTTGAAGTTTTGTATTGAGTTGATCGGATAGGCCAAGATAGACAAGACAACAATAATCAATAAGAGGGAAGATCAGAGTGGTGACGAGTTTGCACTTCAGCTGTCACGAGGGAGAGCTCCTGTGGTATTTGAGTTTATGGAGTGTGAAATGCACTCTTTGAGAGATAGACGCAACATGCCGATTCCAAGATAGATTTGCGCTCATGATGACTCCTAGATTTCTGGCTTCCGAAACATAAGGGAGAGGAGTTCTATTGATTATGATTGGACCAAGGCTGGCTAAATCAATAGATTTGACAAAAGCATCCCTACCGAGAATCATGACCTTAGACTCTGAGATGTTGAGCCGAAGACTGTTGCGACTTGCGTAATCGGAAATAGCGGTAGCATCCCTAGCGATCATTTCAAGACCGCGAACAATATTTGATGGGGGAAATGTTAGATAAATTTGGGTATCATCAGCATAAATCATATGGTTTGAGTGCGACAATACTTGGCTAAGATCATTAATAAACAGAGAGAAAAGGAGCGGACCAAGTACCGAACCCTGTGGAACACCGGAAGTAAGTGGTTCCCAATTAGAAATATTGAGATTATCATCAATAACGGCCTGCGTCCGCCCACGTAAGTAATGATGAAACCATGCTAAAGTAAGTGCTGAGAACCCAAAAGATTTACGTTTGGAAAGAAGCAGAGAATGGGAGACCGTATCGAATGCCTTGCTAAAGTCAAATAGTATCAGGATCGTAACGCAGCGAGTATCAATGCCCCGCCTGATGTCATCACCGATTCTCAGTAGCGCAGTTTGTGTACTGTGATGTGATCGGTAGCCAGATTGTCTAGGGTATAAAAGATTATTCATATCAATAAAGGATTTGACCTGTTGATAAACAATCTTCTCAAAGACTTTGGAGAGTTCTGGAAGTTTGGCGATCGGGCGAGTATCGGAGAGAGATAAGGGGGTACGAATTTTCGAGAGCGGTCTAATGAAACCCAGCCGAAACGATTCGTTAATTAAATGTTTGAGGACCAAGGAAATTTCCGGGAGAGCTGTACGAATGCAGAAGAGAGAGATACCATCCGGGCCTGAGGAATGAGTTTGGGGAGACATGTCGTGGATCGTTTTCATGATACAATCGGTTGTTACAGGAACAAAAGAGAAATTTAGATCAGTGCTAGGTGGTTGTGTAGCAATGAAGATGAATTCTTGAGGGGAACAGAATGGGGAAGAGTTGGAGACAGACGCAAAATGATTGTTAAGGTCATCGGGGGCGAAGAAATGAAGAGGTGACGGCAGAGATGATTTTACGAGACCCAGACGGTTAAGCTCTCTCCACATAATTTTAGGATCGTAGATGCCAGCAAGAAGGTCAAACTCATACCTGCGTTTTGCTTGTTTAATGTCTTCCGTGAGAATATTTCTAGTGTGTCTGTATATAGCGTATCCGAGCAAACTATTAGAACGCTTAGCCCGCTTATACAGTTTATTGCGATCACGAATGCGAGATTTTAATTCTTCCGTGAGCCACGGTGTTGGTGGCTTCGTAACCGTGAAAGAAGTTTTAGGAGCATGAGCATCAAGAGAGGCGAGTAAGCCAGAAGATAGAGCATCAACAATATCATCAATGTCTTCCGGAGACGAGCATACTTTGAGTGGCGTGGCGCCATATTCGACTAAAGAGTCTCGAACAGAATTTAAGAAGTTTACAACCTCAAATCTCTTGAAATTCCTTCCCACCAGCAGACGCGGGCTAACAGTAGTCATATCGAATAAATACGTAAGCTTAAGAAGGTCATGACATGCTACAAACGGGCCATCTGATTTTGGAAAATGTAAAATCTTATCAGGACTATCAGTCACGAGAACATCAAGCCATGAGTCACAGGTGGCAGTATGATAAGTCGCGTCTGATTCAACGAGATGGAGCGCATGGGAGTTAATAATGTCGCGGAGATATGATGACTCGAAATGATCGCGTAAAAGGTTACAATTAAGGTCCCAGGCAATAATGATATTACTGTACGAATGAGATACTCGGTTAAAAGCCACGAGAAAATCGTTAAAAAGTAGCCCTTTGGGCCTCCTGTAGATCGAAGAGAAAAGAAGCGATTGTGACTGAGAGAGGTTGACATCAATGATTAGATATTCCGGTGAATTAGAGAATTGGCTCGGTGATGCAGCTAGAACTTTGGCTTTAAGCGAAACATGTACGTATTGGTATAACAGTAGAAGTTTTCCAATTTTCTGGGAATATTCCCGCTTGTAGTGATTTAATAATAAGCGCAGTTATTGGTTCCAGTGCCGTTTGCCACGCTAGTTTCATTATTTCTGTTGTTATTCCTTCATCCGTCCCTTTTTTTATTTCCAATTTTTTAATAATTTCATCAATTTCTTTACATTCAACTATCTTAAATTCACTAAATCTCATTTCCATACAACATGTTTCATTTCTTACTTCTTCGTTGATTCCATCTATTTCATTTACAATTGTATCAATGCTTTGTACGAAAAACTCATTAAATCTTTCTGCAATGTGAATTGAATCTGTATATCTAATACCATCAAATATAATATCTCCATCTGGACTTGTCTGTTTGTTTGTACCTATTATTTCTTTCATTCATTGGTTCATTCAAATTACATGATCTTTGCCGACGATACCCAAATTTACTTATCTATTCCTCCCTCGGAAATTGTTCGGGGGTTAGAGATGATCGCACAGGACGCGGTTGCAATTTCGGACTGGGCGGATCGTAACGGCCTGCAATTGAACGTCTCTAAATCAAAAGTCATGATCCTGGGAAGTGATGCCTACGTAAAGTCTATTGATTTCAACACAATCGGGCCGATAATTATCAACGGTAAACCGCTACCATATGTCTCGGAGGCCCGGAACCTCGGAGTTGTTATCTGTTCGAATTTATCATGGAACAGGCATGTTGCTTCGATCTCGCAAAGGGTCCATTACACGCTCCATAAACTTAAATTCCATAAAAATTCCTTATCACAGCAACTGAAAACTAAACTCGTGATAACTTCGATTTTTTCCCTCATCGACTATTGTTGTCTTGTCTACGTGGACCTATCGGATGAACTAAACACGAAACTACAAAGACTAGTAAATTGTGCTATTCGATTCATTTTTGGGATTAGAAGGGATGAACATATCACCCCATATAGACATCGCCTGGGCTGGCTCTCTGTTCGCAATCGGAGGAATTATCTCCTAGGTATATCAATGTACAACATACGTTTTTTGCGCTCTGCCAACTACATCATCGACTTGCTAGAGATCGAAAATCCAACCTTGCGTCGCTCTGCTCGCAATCCTTCGTCCGCTTACTTTAACATCCCTCTTCACCGTACGGCTTCTTTTGCGAACTCGTTCCAACTGTCTGGGGCCTATCTGTGGAACTCTCTCCCACGAGAAATAACTAATGCCCACTCAATATCTATCTTTAAGACCCGGCTTTTTTCCTATCTTTTCGCTAGCGAGGTCGCACTATTGTAATTACAATTTTTAATCTTGTAAAGCTACGATCCCTATTTTGAACTGTATTACAATTCAACTATGTCACGGTAAAACGAACCACTGATTCTTATTATCGAACTACCAAATTCTCATGTATATCACCCTACTAGAACCTTAGTTTTAATTAAGTACGTCAAATCTTAGATTTTAAAAAGTTATTTTAATTTTTATGCAAACTGATTATATCTTTTCTTGTAAACATTTGCCTACAGTTTTCTAGGGCATGAATAAACAATCAATCAATCAATCAATCGGGTTGGAAAGTTGCCGGGTGTCTGCTAATGACATCTGGGTCAAGTTCGCTTCGGTGCATGACGCCATCACTGAGTCGTGCCCGATCGAATTTCTTGAATCGGATTACGTTACGGAGGACTTATTCGTGACCGCTTACACCGTGAGGTCGCAAATCTTTCTACGGACGGCAGCACTGAGGGATCAGCTTGCTCCTCCTCCTCCTACTCCTCCGCAGAACGGGTCGGGTGTAGCAACGGGCACGAGGCATCATCTGCCAAAGATTTCATTGCCTTCATTTACGGGAGCCTATTCGGAGTGGTGCTCCTTCCGGGATCTCTTCACGGCATTGGTGCGGGAGAACACGGAGATCACTGACGTGGAGCGAATGCATTACCTCCGCACGTCAACAACGGGAGAGGCAGCGAAACTCATCGCCAGCCTCGCGATCGAGGCGGAATCGTTCGCCACTGCTTGGGACACGCTTGTTGAACGGTACGAGAACAAGCGCATTTTGGTCGCAGCACACTTGGAGCACCTCCTCAGCACCAAGGTCATCGCGGCTCGGTCGGCTGCCGAGCTACATTCACTGATTCACGGGATCACGGAGGCATCCAACTCGTTGAAGGCGTTGGGTGCTCCCATAGAACATTGGGACTGGGTGCTAGTGCACGCGGTCGCACGGCGCCTAGACACATCTACTCGGGAGGCGTGGGAGCTGCGGGCGGCTCAGTCGCCAGAGCCTCCGTCGTTCTCGCAACTGCGGAGCTTCCTGTTCAACCGGGCACGAGCACTTGAGGGTGCCGGGGTCGGCAAGCCTCCTCAGGGCACCGACAAACCATCTTCGGGAGCGGATTCACGGGCATCGGGACGGGCTACGCCTTCAACAGCACGGGTTCATGCGGCGACGACGGGAGACAAATCGGGAGGAAGCACCTCGCAGTGCTCCTACTGCAGCGGGGCGCACTTCGTTGTGTCGTGTCCGGCGTTTCGACGCATGTCAAACGAGGCGCGACGAGAGGAGGTGAGCAAACATCGCCTCTGCTTCAACTGCTTGGGCCGGCACAATGTCAACACCTGCCACGTGACCACCAGATGCAAGGAGTGTGATCGCAAGCATCACACCATGATTCACGTGGGCTGGTCCAAGTTCGGGGACACACCAGCGGGAAAGTCGGGAGCAACGGGATCAACTACGGCGGGATCGACGACGACGCAGTCTACGACTACAACGTCAACATCGGGAACGCAACAATGAGATGCGGTTGCATTAACTTCGGCTTCAACGGGTTCAACGGGTTCATCGGGTTCTTCTTCACGGCCAGCGGTCCTGTTGGCCACGAGTCAAGCTGACCTCGTCCTTTCACAGGCCAGGTATCGGGTACGGTTGCTGATCGACACGGGTTCCGAACTATCGTTCATCTCGGGCCAACTGGTAAACCAGTTAAAACTTCGTCGTTCAGCTTCTTCGATCCCTATTTCGGGGATCGGCGGGATTCCATCTGGGATGACTCGCGGCGTGGTCGAGTGCAAGTTACAGTCGATCCACGATACTAATTGCATTTCAATAAATACATTCATTCTTCCGAAGTTAATGCCTATTCTTCCTTCCTTTTCCCTCTCGCACTGTTATTGGAGTCACTTACAGGGAATTACATTCGCCGATCCAGACTTTGCTTCACCTCGGGCGGTTGACCTCATACTGGGCGCGGACGCCTACGGTCAGCTGATACGTCCAGAGGTCAAACGGGGGGGGCCTGAAGCTCCCATTGCACAAAATACGGTATTCGGCTGGGTCGTGCTCGGGCCAGTGACGGAGGCGCTCGTTTCAGCGGGTTGGGTGTTGCATGCTTCCGTCGATCATGATCATCAGGACGTGCAGGAGCTCTTGAAACGGTTTTGGGTTCAGGAAGAGCCCTCCGTCCAGCGGGAATCGAATCTCTCTCCAGATGAGGAGGAGTGCGAGAGGCACTTCGTCGCAACACACTCTCGGGATTCAACGGGTCGGTATGTTGTACGGTTGCCGGTAAAATCGTCGCCAGTTCACCTGGGACGATCAGATCACATTGCATTATCATGTTTACAACGTCTTCAACGGAAATTTGCACGGGATGCGGGTTACAAAGAACTTTACGATACATTTCTCGGGGAATACGAGTCAATGAAGCACATGGTACGAGTTCCGAGCTCGTCTGTGCATTGCAATCGGGCTTATTACCTCCCGCATCACGGGGTATTGACAAACAAACTGCGGGTTGTGTTCAACGGGTCAAGTAATACGGAGTCCGGGAGTTCGTTAAACGATATGTTGCATACGGGCGCGAAATTGCAACGGGACATTTCGGATGTACTTTTGTGGGTACGACGGCATCGGTTCATTTTTGCGACTGACATTGTGAAAATGTTCCGTCAAATTCAGGTGCACCGGGACGATTGGGATCTGCAGCGAATACTCTGGGTCGACGGTCACGGGAATATCGTTCCATTTCACTTGACGACAGTCACTTACGGGACACGGGCGGCTCCGTTTCTTGCTGTTCGGGTGCTCTTACAATTGGTTGCGGACGAGGGTGAAAGATACCCAGAAGCGATCGCTCCCCTTACAACGGGGCGGTACGTTGACGATATCTACGGGGGTGCGGATCATCTTTCGGGGCTTGTCGATCAGGCGCGACAACTAAACGGGATTTGCATGGCGGGCGGCCTTCCATTGGCCAAATGGCAAAGTAATCACCCGGAATTACTACCCCTCATTGGGGCGGGCTCCACCGAAAACGCCTCGCGGTTGTTGCCGGATTGCGCAACCAAGATCCTCGGTCTCACTTGGGTTCCAGCCTCTGATGTTTTTCGGTTCACGGCTTCGCCGTTTGCAGACGGGAATCGGGTAACGAAGAGAGTCATGCTCTCTGAAATCGCTCAATTGTACGATCCGTTGGGCTTCTTGGCTCCGGTCGTAGTACGGGCAAAAATACTTTTACAACGTCTCTGGTTAGAGAAACTTTCCTGGGATGACGCGGTTTCATCAGAGGTCACGAGTACATGGTGTGCTCTTCGTCGGGAATTCAGTCAACTCGGGAATATCACAGTTCCGCGGTGGTTACAACTCGCTTCGGATACCACGGTCGAGATACACGGGTTCGCGGACGCCTCGCAACTCGCCATGGGAGCGGTGGTCTACGTTCGCGTCACGGGTCCGGGTTCAGAAGAAGACGTCAAGGTCACACTGGTGTGTGCCAAAACCAAGGTCGCGCCGCTAAAACGGCTTACAATTCCTCGGTTGGAACTCGCCGCAGCCACGCTGCTGGCGAAACTTACGCGGTACGTTCGGGATACATTGGGACTGGAGTCTGCGCCAATTTACCTGTGGACAGACTCCATGGTTACGCTGACATGGGTGACGAACCATCCATCACGATGGAAGGACTTCGTTCGGAACCGGGTTTCATTAATTCAAGAGCTACTGCCTCGCGGGCAATGGAGATTTACACCGGGACGGGACAATCCGGCCGATTGTGCTTCAAGAGGGCTAACCGTTTCTCAGCTCGAGCAATTTCAACCATGGTGGGACGGGCCTCACTGGTTAGCAAAATCATCACTCCATTGGCCAATTCGTTGCATCGGGACGGACGATTCAGCGGCGCTCGAAGAGCGACCAGGTCTTACTTTCACGATCTCAACAACATCTGCACCAGTTTTCGACCTCATTCACCGGTATTCATCCCTCACACGGTTGTTGAGAATCACGTCCCTCCTTTTCAAGGCGCTTACAAACCTGAGAAGGCAGGGGGTCGGGACCTTGGGTACGTTCATTACACCGGGAGACCTGGAACATTCACGATTACATTGGGTTAAGGCCATACAAGCGGCTCACTTCACGGCAGAGCTCAAAACATTGTCAGCCGGGCAGGTGCTTCCCAGAGCACATCCAATTACACGGTTAACCGGCTTCATCGACGGAAACGGGACACTGAGAGTGGGGGGAAGGCTCAAGCACTCGGCCTTACGACCCGAGGGCAAACATGCAGTCATTCTCCCGCGGGATTCACCACTGACGTCGCTCATCATTGCCGACGCTCATCAACGCACGATCCACGGGGGGACGCAGGCGACACTTGCGTACATTCGACAAGACTACTGGATCATCGGCGGGCGGGCTCCAGTGCGTTCATACATACTTCGCTGTACCCGCTGTGCTCGTTTTCGGGCGGTTCGGGCACAGCAGCTCATGGGACAGTTGCCGGTCGCGCGAGTTACACCGGCTCGCGCGTTTCTGTTTATCGGGGTTGATTACGCGGGGCCAGTATCACTTAAGAGCTGTCACAGTCACGGGAACAAGACACACAAGGGGTGGTTACGTATTTTTGTATGTTTGGCCACCTCGGCACTGCATTCGGTACTTATTACACATTTGACCACCGACACATTCATTGCGGCTTTCCGTCGCTTCACCGGGAAACGGGGTGTGTGCCACACACTCTATAGCGATTGCGGGACGAATTTCCAAGTTGCTAGCGCAGAGTTACAAAAACTTTTCAAGGCCGGGATACGGGAATCTTAGCATTTGGCTCAGCTCATGGCTAATGATAAGACGGCTTGGTCATTCAATCCACCGGGAGCTCCACATATGGGCGGAAAATGGGAAGCGGCAGTCAAATCCGTGAAACATCACCTTCGGCGGGCTATGGGGGAGGCCAGCCTTACCTACGAAGAACTTACAACTCTTTTGGTTCAAATTGAGGCTGTCATCAACTCTCGTCCTCTCGAGCCACTGTCGGAAGATCCGGACGATCTTTCGGCACTCACCCCCGAGCATTTTCTCGTCGGGGAGCCGCTGACAACAGTGCCAGGTCCATCACTTCAAGATATCAACCTGGGTCTCGGTGACAATTTATTCAATCTCGGCTCCAATACTTCTGGGATCATTGGTCAACGGGCTATCTACAACGGCAGCAGGCCATTTCAAAGTGGCATCAGCCCACACACAAGATACGAGTCGGCACATTAGTGCTGCTGACGGACGAGCACCTGCCACCTACCAAGTGGCTGCTCGCGCGGGTCATCGAGTTACTCCCGGGCCAGGACGGGCTCACACGGGTCGTCACGGTGTAGAAGGCTAGCTCCACCTTTAAGAGACCAATCGCGAAGCTCGCGATTCTCCCAATCGGGCCACCGGAGTAATCAACCGACAGCACTGCTGCCGATGGCGGGCGGAATGTTCAGGAATGAGCATAATTTTCACGGGCAATTTTACACGCGCTCGCGCGAGTCACTGCATCGTGGCCTCACCTGAGTTGTCGCGGGCAGCCGACGGCGTGCCACGTTCCGGGCATAGAATTCACGGGAGAGAGCGCATGGGCGGAAGCTCTCTCATCGATAACCGGGATCGATTGTTCACTACAGTGGAACCTCCCATAATTTGATACGTCGGGACCGGAAAACCTCCCATAATTTTATTTACCCCTCATTCTCCCACCCTCGTGTTTCAACGCATGCGTACTGTTTTTATTGTCGAAGCATGCGTAGAGTCAACGCGCGAAATTCAACTTTTAATTTGTGCTTACGCATTATAGACATACATTTGAAAATCTAATAGCGATGTATTTTGCAAATTTGATGAAGATTAATAAGAATTTAATGTTAACAACTCTAGATGAAAAGGATTGAACAGAAAATACATTTATCTAATCATTG
>JABMBS010143260.1:0-19178 GCA_018491695.1 Lissonota sp. PSUC_FEM 10030012 | reverse complement strand
TTAATATTTGTTAACAGTTAATAAATTATTTTGGCACAAATAACAAATTTCTTAACGACTAACAAATTTTGTCACAGCTAAGGAATATTTAAGTAAAAGTGCCGACTAAATATATTTCTTTGCTACACATAAACTCAATGTTCGTTAAAAAAAAAAAAACTTTTTTTTGATCTGTGATGAATTTTGGGATGGTTAATACCGGATTCAGAAAAAAAAAAAATATCGAATGGCGACTTGTCAAAATTTGATTTGGGATTCACTCTTCTATTTCAACCATTCCACGATATATTTTTAAAAAATCGTGAATTATTTCGATTCGATTGGCTTATGAATGTTAAAAAACAACCCTCTGAAAGTGCGCGCCAAATTTAAGCTCAATCGGCCAATTGATTATCGAAATATCACCGAGATACGTATCTAAAAGCCCAGATAATAATACAACAAAATAAGTACTGGAATTAGGTCCAAAATAAATACTGGAATTATTAAATTTCACATCGAAACAATTTCATCGAATTTCACATCGAAAAAAATGTTTGCAAAGTTTTGTCAAAAAGTTACAAAACTATAGAATGGAGATTCGTAAAGGACGAAAATTCAAAGTGATCGGACGGATACCTTCCTTTTGTTTGATCGATGGTGATAAGATCAATGACAAACTCTTTTTTCATGTCAGGTCCAACAAGTTAGGTTCCGAACAGTATAAGGCCTTCCTCGAGGAGTTGGCAAAGAACAAAAAAGTCGAACTCGCTGGAATGAAGAGCAAAATGGCGAATTGTGGACCGCCGGGTTTTACGGGAGGAACGACTGCGGTATGTTTTCTGTCATGACGCATAATTGACTTTGGCTGTAATGCTACGAATCAACATATATTCGAAAAGTTGAATGCCTTGGAAAAACTTGTCAAACTTTGTCAATTTCTCCATGAGCAACTTTTGTCCTTCCATAAGGTCTCAACTTTCAATAACAATTTGTTTTTTCAGGCTGGAAAAGCTGCATCGGCGGTCGATCGTCTCACGGATGTGACCAAGTATACGGGTTCGCACAAACAACGCTTCGATGAGACGGGAAAGGGCAAGGGCATAGCCGGACGTAAAGACTTGCCCGATCAGTCAGGTTACGTACAGGGGTATCAGAACAAGGACACCTACAAGGCGCAGTAGTCTTGAAGTGAATGTTATATCTATTTTTCATTCTTCACAACGATTATTTTGATCGTTGAAAAAAAAATCATCACTCACGATTCCGAAAAGTACATTGCCGGTTAGACGGTGCATTCAAATTCCAATAATGTATCTTGTTCTCAATCTTACCGTTGATGATGTCTCGAAGTCAATTTTAGACGTCAACTGCTTTGATTTGTCTTCAGCGATTTGATTAAGCCTTGAAGCACTCTGATCAACCTTCAACTACTCGAATCAACCGGGCATAACTTGAATTGATCTGGAACCAGTCACGTCAACCTTGAACTATTCAATTTAACCTTGAATCACTCAGATGAACAAGAAACTATTTAAATCAACGATGACTTAAGTCAGCCTGAAGTCAAGATCAACCTTGAGACCTACTTAGTTTACCATTGAATCATTGACAATAGCTGTGAATAATTGGATCAATTACAAATTACTGAAATCAACATGGAACCATTCGAATGAAAGTTAATTGACGTAAATTAACCTTGAATTTCTTCAATCATCCTTGGAATACTTAGGTCCGAATTCAAAGTCATAAGTTCTATCTTAAGATCGATCGCCAGATCAAACTTAAAATAAAACTTTCCATAGAACTCAAATTGGAACTTAAGATCAAACTTAAGTTCCAATTCAAGATGAATCTTAAGTCTCAACTTGAGTGTCATTATAGGTTCATACTTAAGTTCAAACTTTAGTGCGAACTTCAGATCGATCTTAAGTTCAAACTTAAATTTGGTTTAAAGTCTTATCTTCGAATCCATCTTGAGCTTGAACTTAAGTTCGTTTGAATTTTTTTCATCTCCTCCCTCGACCGTGTTTTGTTTCTGCGATCATATATTGATATAAAGTTTTGACATCAGTTGTTAAAATAATTTAACAAAACACGGTTGAGAGAGGCGATGAAAAAAAGTTCGATCGAACTTAAGTTCAAGCTTAAGATGGATCCTAAGATTAAACTTCAAACCAAATTTAAGCTTGAACTTAAGTATGAACTTACATAATGACACTTAAGTTCAAATTTAAGATTCATCTTAAATTGGAAGTTCCAATTTAATGTCAAATTGCAATTCAAGTTTGATCTTATGTCCCAAAATGAGTTTGAGTTTGATCTTAAGTTTGATCAATCTTAAGATAGAACTTATGCCTTAAAATTCAGGCCTTAAATTGACCTTGGAAGCTTCCTCTTATTCTAAACAATCGAAATCGAACTTTATTGCATTGGGACTGACCTCAAATTGACCTGGCGACGTACAACAATATGTTTAGGCCGTATACAATGCCAACCGAATAACGACCTTGAAATTTTCAATTAAGAGTAAAAACGCTAAACGTTGATTATTTTTGCATCGGTAAGGGTCCCTCAAGATCGCAAAGACGCTGACTCGTTACATTTCATCATCAACGTGTATACTCGGATTTGTGTCCCTCTGGAATGCTTCCTTCCGTCTTAATCTGTTTTCGACTCGGCCAGAGGGAATGCGTGCGTGGTCGACAAAATAATATATAAATATATGCAATCATTGGTAGAATCATCTCGAGGTAAGATAAACCCTTTGAGTTGAGTCACTGGAGACTATTTTGGAAAAATCTTCTAAACAATTCTCGTATATTGAAAAAGAACGTTGCACCAAATTTTAATAACGCATTTTTAAGAAGTTAGTGCCCTTCGTACCAGTCAAATCAATGCTAAAGAAAAAATTTTAGCATTCGTCTTCACAAATAACTTTTTATAAATAATCAATAACAAAGCACAGCTTGTTATTGTAACATTTGTCTTTAATCCAGAAAGACAGTCGCAATTATTTACTTACCACACATCAGCTGTTTTATATCAATTTTCGAAAGGGTGTATTTGAATACGTACAATCAAAACATTTAGTTAACAAAGATCCATGCCATGGTGCAAAACATGATCGGATATTGATCCATGAATACTTGTAGAAACAATTTCCAAAATTTAGCACCGGTTTGACTAGTCCGAAGTGCTTTAACCTCCGCAACGTTTACACTCTTCGAATAAGACACACGTTAATAACGGGTGTGTGTTTGCTCGAAGTACGGTTTTACCTGATTAAAAAAAAGTATATAAATAATTAAAAAAAACACGGTGAATCACCGTGATCGCGAAATTTCGCGTGCTCGTATTTTTAATTATACATGTAAAAGCTTCGACGAGGCGTCTGTATACGTAATAAGATGATCGAAAATACACAAAACTGCAAGAAAAAGCAAATTAAACTTACATATAGAAAGCATGAATGTGATGATGAAATACATTGTGGTACAAGATTAATTATTTCTCTTCAATTAAATAAAAGATTTCATTTATTTTTTGCCACTGTGGACTGCGTAACAAATAGTTATATGTCTATGTATTACACGAGGGCAACGATACGTTGTTGCCCCCCACATCTTCTTCGATTACAAGTGTGTTCATTTTGACATACGCTATACATATGTCTATACATGTATTATAGCAACTTGCTATTCTGCGTCGTTCACTTTCTTATTTTCTGTACTTCCCAAGTAAAAAGAAGATGCAGACTCGAGGCATCTGCTTCGGGGATTTCCATCTCTTTTTCACCAAAAACACACACAAACTCGATTAAAGTCCACTCGATGGAAGTAAGATCGTCATTGTTTTTATTTCGATCATCATAAAAGTTGTATAAATCGTTTGAATACAAAATTCGCAGATTCTTTCGATACAAATTTTATTTCAGTATTTTGTACAATTTTATTCAAAAATGTACTTTTATAACGTAAAATTAAAAACAAGTTTCAGATATATTCGGAGTAGCTGATTGTTCATCAGCAAGAAAAAAAATAAATAAGATAAAATCTAAAAAAAAAAACAATTTTGTGAATTTTCATTGTGTATATACAATATAGTAAAAAATAAAAATAACGATACTCATATGCCAAATCCCGGTTCATATACCTCGAATCAACTTTACGCTTTGCAAATTTTATTTTTTATTTTCTCGCGTAACTTTCGGTTCAAAATGAGAAAAACGAGAGCGAACTATCGCTGTGGCAAGAAAAGTGCATTATTTTCGTTTCCTTAAAATTTTGACAGTTACAGTGAGATAATTTTTCTACAATAGATGGGAAATGTTCTCTTGTTGTTGTTGTTCTCTTTCGGCAGTGTAATATTTTTTTTTCCTTTAAATATTCAATTTTTCTAATAAAGCTTATAGCATGAGAAAAAACTTTAATTAATAATTACGAAACAAAATACTGAAATGAGACAATTAAATATTTTCGTATACGATTTTTGTTTTATTTATGTTGTTATTTTTTTGTGCGATGAAATGGCATCAACGCGGTAAAGCCAATTTTTATTAGTAATAATAATAACGATAATATAATACATGATATATATATATGGATATATATCAACTGGTTCGATTCATAATCGAACAGTTCGTGGAGCAATTGCATCGAATACGTTCCTCTATTTTATAGTTATTATAATATCTCTTCCTCTCTTTCAATTACTTCTATATTTTTCTCTGTCGAAGCTTTGGAATCGTTTCGAAACTCTTCGTTAAAGAACACAGGACAAAATGCTAATTTTAAATTCGAATTTTTTGTCTTATTTTTACTCTTTCAGGACATATAAAAAAATGATGATTTATAATTCCGTAAGCGTATCGATTGATGCCCTAAATCTAACTCTCGATGATCCATCCCCTAGGCCTTTGCTGCAGCCCATTCCAGTTCCCTCCAACCTCGAGATTATCTCATCGTTAAGCGCTGTCAGAACTCTTCGATCTTGCCGATTGTTGACCGGCGCTATTTTCAGAGCCTCCTGCACGTCGGACAGTGCCTCCTCGAGACAATTGATATCGACTCGGGCTTTTGCACGGGCGTAAAAAGCCTCGTACGAATCGGGTCGAGCCTTAAGTGCCTCTTCAGCAAGCTCGATGGCCTCCTCACATTCCTGTAATAACAAGATAGAAAAAACACGATATAATGAATCGGAGCAGTATAGTACTAAAACTTTAAGAAATTAGGAAACTGATTCTCATTGGTGCAACCATATGAAATAAAAATATTTGTTCTGTCAAGAATATTTATCGATATATTGCCATAAAAAAACTCACGTTCATCTTGCGCTTGCATCTGCTCAAATTTAGCACGAAATTAAGCCGCAGCTGTGTAAAAGTTTGAACATGGATGATCAAGGTGTTTTGCTCTTGACTCTGATTATCCTGAATCTGTTGGGGTGGATCGGGAAATTTCCTTAAGGCGTAAGCATAACGATGCGATGCCTCTTTCAGTCGTCCCTTCCTATATAGAACATTGCCATCCTCCAGAAGTTTGTTCAGTAGAATAAGAAGAACTTCGGGTTTGCCGGTTGCCATTGTCCATGTTGCAGGGCCCAGTTTAGCGCCACGTCGCAAAAAGCACTGTACAACAGGTACATTTCGACAGCCAATTGCTCTGTCTAGTGGCCGCATACCGTGAAGATCCACATGCTCGACCGCTGCGCCTCGCTCGAGAAGCAATTGTACCAATTTTGGATTGCCCTAAAGAGAACAAAGTTTATCCTCAGATTCACGGGTCGCACCCTTCCAATAACTTATTTTAATCTAAAGTGCAGCGTTTCATTCGCTTGTTATATCTCTATAATTTAGTTTTTCTTTGTCTAATTATCTTTTATAAATACTTTAAGGTTTTTTATTTTTTATTATTTCAAGATTCCAAGGTCAAAGGGTTTTTTTCCAAATCAGCGATGCAAATTCTTACCTGAAACGCAGCCAAATCCAGAGGCGTTCTTCCGGTATGATCATTGGCATTGACATCGGCCCCACGATCGAGAAGACTCTGCACAGCGTTGAGTCGACCCCGAACGCAAGCCCAGCCGAGCGCAGCGAGACCCTCTTTATCGGTGGCCTCGAGTATCGCGCCTCTGTCGAGGAACAGCTCAATCAGATTCGTGTGTCCCTCGGATGCGGCTAACATGAGAGCCGTGCGTCCCGAAGCGTCGCGTTGCTCGAGAAGCGCCGCAGCATCATCGTGAACGCTGTCGGTACTGCTTGACAATGAGCCCTGCAATAATCTCTCGGCAGTGCCCCAGTGGCCCTCTCTGGCGGCCAGCATAAGTGCCGATACACCCTTGGAATTCACCGAGGTTGAACTAGCACCACGAGCCAATAGAGCCGACACAGTAGCGGTTGAGCCGTGTGCCGCAGCGATCGTCAGGGCTGTTTCGCCGATCAGACTATCGGGCCTGTCGACTGTTACTTCAGCCATATCCAGCAGATACTCAACCACCGCCTCGTGACCTTGAGAAGCCGCGGCCACGACCGCCTGTTGAGCAGCTTCCTCGCGACTAACATCCATACCGTGCGACATCTCGGAAGCCAAATCGCTTGTTGGGGTCAACCAATCACAGGCCAATAGATAACCAACAACCGAGAGTCGGCCGTGTCGAGCAGCGTGAACGAGAGGACATTGACCTGCCATATCGGCGTGACCCAAGCACGCACCTGCGGCCGCCAATCTGAAAGAATTGATGACATCAGATTTTAAACGAGGCTTCGAAACTTGTCAAATCTGATCTGCCACAATTGGCATAAGAAAAAAAAATGACCATAAATTTTTTTTATCGCAACGGTATCATCCTTCCTAAATCCTATCATGAACTTGGTAGCTTCAAAACTCGACGTGAAAACGATTCTCACCTTCGAACAACGTCGCAATGACCACGTGCAGCAGCTAATGACAGCGCAGTGCAACCTTGACTATTCGTCAATTCGACATCGGCGCCGAATTCAAGCAGCAATGAAACCATTTCAACCGATCCTTCATGAGCGTACATGCACAGTGCAGGTGCATTGCCAAGATAGTCGGTAACGTGATTTGGTGATGCTCCCGCCAGCAGGAGCAACCTCGAGACCTTGACGTTGGGACTGTAAATATTTCGTAGTGTGCACAAAGCCCAGGAGACACATTCGGCCGAAGTTGTCATCCAAAGGGCCTGCAAATCTCGCGATGGCCAGCATGGTGCGACACCACGATAAACATGGGCTTTGAGGACATGATGGCCAAGCTCGAGGACATGATCACCGTCCAATGGTGCTTGCAGACGCGATAATCGAAATGCAATTGCGGCATGACCGAGCCTCAAATCGCACAGGAACTTGGTCGATTCACCCTCGTCACGACGCATCAGCCATTCCCTGAAGGATGGATGAAAGAACATGTACGTATCGTCCAAACGTTTCACGATAAATCCAGACAGCATCTACGAAAAGAAAAATACATTTAAGATGGAAATTTTAACATTGATTTCCAATATTGTGGATAATTTGAATAAGACTTGGTCAGCATCAACTCACTTGGTACCCAGAACAGTAGCAAAGATAAAAAAATTCATTCGTTAAAGGCAAACTTCAATCTAATTAACTACTACAGAAAATGAAATGAGAATTGAAAGCCTCACCTTGAATCTCTGCATGAAGTCCTCCCACGAAACGAAGTGGTCGGTGTACAGGGAATTCACGGAATAATACATCTCAGTCAGTGTAAGAGGATAAAGTGCCGCGAGGCAGACTCCCAATATCGGTTGAACCTTGTCGAATGACGTGGCCGTTGGAAATCGAAGATTAAAGTGCAATTGAAATATTTGTGCCAGCGATACCGGAAGAACCTTGTAACTCGCTGATTTTGCGACGAGATGTCCGCTCTCGATGAGATCGAGGGTTAATTTGGCGAATAGGAAACATCCGCCAGCTAGTGAGAGCAAGTGAGATGCGAATCTCGTCTGATTAGCGCCGCACGAGGATTCGGCTTTGCCGTTTATCGACGCTGTTACGTTTATCTGTATCGCCGGACTCTGAAGGAGTCTATAGCCGATATAATCGGCCAGATCTCTCATGACATTGGTGCTCGTCGTGTCAGCGTTACACTTGTCCAGGGATATTCTCGTGTAGGGCAATTGTTTGGCGCATTCTCGAAGCTGCGTTCTCACGGTGCAAACGATTTTGAGCCAGGTGGGAAAGTTTGGCGCGTGTCTCGTTAGAAACGAAGCTATGGTGTCGCCTCGATCGGGCCTGTGATATTCCGCCTCGCAAATCGCATCGATGAGTATGATCATGTTGACCTCGGGCAATCTACCAGATTTTCTCAGACTAAGCAGTGGCTCTATTATACCTCGAGAAAGTGCGAGATCCGGATCAACCGTACACTCGCGTTGCGAAAGTGAACCCTGAAGATGTGGCTCCGATAGAAGATACTCGCGATACGAGATCAGCTGAGGGGCTTGACAGAGTTGCGCCGCCAAGGAGTGTATGAGATCGGGTACGAGGCACGTGCTGTTGTTGTCAGCCTGACAAAAATGATACGCCACAACGTGAGAAGCGAGATCTCTTATTTTGTCGTTGGTGAGACGGATATTCGTTTCCATCGATGAGACCGATGATGGCCTCTCGATCGCCTCGATTATATCGCAATTCTCCTCCCGAAGACACTGATCGCGACGTCTTCCGAAACAACTGTGCTCTACCAACTGAAGAATCAGCGCCGTCTTTCCGGTTCCTGGTGAGCCTGACAGAAGAACACCGGCGCTGGAACCCTTCACCACTGTCTCCAACTCTTGAAGCAACCATTGACGACCAGCGAATAGAGGATCGGTCTCCACGAGCGGCACCTCGAAGAATAGAGGCTTCAATGTCAATTGGGCTCCGGGATGTTGAACGAAACGCACTGGAATCGGTACAAGCACAAAATTTCCATTATTCCACTGCATGAAAAAACGTCTACAAGTTTCTGAGAAGTGTTTTTTCCTTTCTTTTTGTATTCGCAAATATATTTTGGCTTCAAACGCTCGTTCTGCATATTAAGTAGGAACAGCATGCGGGAGATGGTTTTCGCATAGTGTGGATACGGCTAATATATTTCAAATGACCAATTAAGACAATCTCGTAACGGTAGCAGATGACTCATGGTCTTACAATTGAATTTTTTAGTCTTTCCGGGCTCTTTCTCGTATTTTACATTCTAAACTTGTACCGTGCGTCGTTCGACCGTGAAAGGTGTAAAAAAATGTAGAAATTAGATATTTGCACTAGGCTATCTTATTTTGTTTCGTCTAGTGACAAGCCTAGTTATAAGCACTTCTCATTTTTCAAGTTACGATGGAAGACCAAATTTCCCGATATGTAAAATTTTTTTTAAACGATTCTAAAATTCTCTAATATTTTTTCTTTAATCTCTCCTCTTATATTTCATTAAACCAAGAATTTATTCATAAATTTTTGATCGAATTACTTACGTTTCGAATCGAAGGCTCCCTTGACATTTGCTCCTCTCGCCGATCTTCTCGCGCAGGATCTTCGATTTTTCATCTGATCGCGTTCATCGAATTGACCCTGTTGGTTCGTTGCCGAGTGACGCCTCGGCGTAAGAGGACTCGAGCTCCCGTTCGACAATCCCGAGACCGAGACTGACATTGACATTGACATGGACGTAGAGGCGGATACCGAAGTCGATATCGAAGCGAGGCTTCCGGCGCTGTCGCAATCGCGAACTTTTCCTTTGCCCTTGGATTTCCCCTTTGGTTTCATCGGGCTTCTAATTGCGGCGGCGACTTCAGCCTCGCTTGATGTCCCGGTCAATGTTGACACGGGACTGGTGTTCGTTGAGGCGAGTGTCTGCGTCTCGAAACTCGTGAGACTGCTAAACGAGGTGTCATGACCGCGTGCATCGTTCAAACGTATCTGCGGTCTTGAGCAGGCACCCGAATTCTGAACTTGACGACTCGATACACCGGGCAAATCGACGGTATCGACACTGGAATTGCCTCGAAGATTACCCGAGCCCAGCAGGAGACCGAGCCTCATGTACAAATCGGACTGCGATGATTTTCTCGTTTTTGAGGACATTGGCTTGACGCAGCCTCCTTCGTCATCTGTGAAAGTTCCGCGTTGAACATGAAGAAAGAAAAGAGAGAACGAAAAAAAGCTCGTTAGTCATGGAAAGTTGTGATATTAATGAATCGTAAATATGTCAAGACAAATAAATCAAATTTCGTAAAAAAAAAAGAAACACAAACAAAAACTTTATGACGCGCAGTTATTGCGGATTACGATTATTGCTCGCAGACCTTCCGGCGCGTCACTGATTTCTTTGAATGTGTCGTAAGTGTGATGATTCAGTATTAGTGAGTGTGTTTCGTGAGTTTTCAATCGATCAGTGTTATTGTGTGCAATCAACACGATGCACAAAATCATCACATGTGGTTAAAATGATAAACAAAAAAAATGTGATTGATTAGGTATAGTTTTTGTGTCATGCTTCAAGGTAGGATTTTAGAGCTAAAATGCGGAGACATATCTCCGCATTTTTTATCATCTCTAACCATAACATCAGCAGTCAAGTAAAACGAGTACTAAGATTTCAAAAATAGTTTTAAAAAATTTATAACAAAGACTCTGCCGGAAAAGTTACCCAATTTGGGCCAATCAATCCACGGACATATTCTCACGCAGTCTTTGTGAAGCCAAAACTGTAATTTTAAATCGATCAGGACGACTATCAGTTCACTTTGTTTCTCGATAAACAATCTATGAATTAACGAAAAAGTAATCATGATAATGCTCATAGTAAGTAACATAAAACCATTTGTTTATGAAAAAACAGGGCTATGTCGTCAACAAATTTTTTTTTTTAAATGAAAATATAAGAAAAAAAAACTCCCGTGAATTTGAAAAACGCCAAACAAAATAAGCTCTTATTTATTGAACTTGAAATACAATTAAAAATTTGACTTCATAAAAACCATGTGATTATATTAAATAATAAATTGAAGGATCAAAAAAATTTCCTAAACTTTTAATGGTTTTTAACAGTGCTGTATTTCAGTGAAAAATGATCATATCGAGGTCTAAGAAAAGCATTTTGAAGCTTAAAGCTTCCAATTTTAAGATCGTTTAGTCAAATAAATATAAAAGCTACAGATTTCACGCAATAGTAAGGAATAGTGAGAAAAAAATTGGTAAATTTTCATTACTTTCTTTTTGGCTGTAGTGATTTGGAAAAAATTTGTCCAGCTAAACCATTGCATGGATCGAATAGCTTGTTTATTTAGCTTCAATTGGCTTTTTTGAGACTACGATGCGATCATTTTTCGTTGAGATATCGGACTTTTAATGAAAATTAAATTTTTTGTTGTGTTTGACCATTGAAACATTTTTTTGAAATTTTTTTTTTTTATAAAACCGACATCAATCCTTGTAGAGAATTAGTTCAAGTTCAAAAACCATTGAAAATACAGCAATTTTTTTTATCTCTTATTTTTTGTCAGTAGTGTATTTCTCTAAGATCCGGCCCTAAATGACGTGTAAACAAGACAAACGCACTGTCAATGCGAAATAACGAAGAAAAACAAAAGACAAAACGTTCAGAATGCCACATAACACGCGAGTCAAATAATAACTCCTGCCTGTGACTTTGTTGGAGGCGACAATCAGTTGATTGAGGCCATCATGGGCTTTGACGGAATCTCGTACGAGCCCCTCGTTGACTTTGCTATCGGCGGATGAATCGATCAGCTGATTCAATCCATCGCTCGCGCTACCTTGACTCGTGCTCCACAATGATTTGATTTTACCAAGCACGACGCCCGGCCATCTTGATTTTCCTTCCCAAGACGATGTCATCCACGCTGCTCAACCGAGCGTTAATTTTTTTGCATGTCAATTTTTCAATAATGAACCTCCCGATAAACGATTTCCACGCGCCTACCACATTTCCGGCCAGTTCATGTCATATCTTAATTTTTTGATACTTTATTAAAAAAAAATTTCATTTACCTGACAAGGCGGAAGGATTTTCGTTTCCTGTAGCGTCAGGCGTCGATGCACCCCTTCGAGATCCTCGTTGTGGTGCAAAGGGACTTCTCAATACTTTCGAATTGAGGAAAAATCTCTTGCGTTGATTCGGTGGAGTTGGACAACCTGAAAAAAGGATGAATTAAAACTTGAGTTAAACGACTAAATCGCGTGACAAGTTACTCTTAAATAGATGATGACTTGATGGCTTCAAGTGAGTCTCATCGAAAATAGAATATCAATGCAAAATATCGACGGATTTCCAATTTAAATCAAATTTTTATGGGACACAAAATCATATCGAACGAGGTGAAATTTCAAATTCACCCCCCAGATTTATATGACAAAATTTACCTTGATATGTCATTTGATAACTCGAGGCACTTACAATTTTACGAGCCCAATTCATAGTTATTTTTTCTATTGCTTTACCCTCTTAGAAGTTTTGTAGCCGTTGTAAAAATCTGGCATCAAGATATCTTTTTAAGAAAAATCAAGGACAAAAGTGCATTTATGTGAGACGAGAAAATTGAAGTTTCGTCATAAGCAATAACTCACTCTGCGCCATGACTTGTGCTTTATGCCGAGCCTGGGAAGTTATGGATTCCGGAAGTACAGGTGGTTTGGTCTTGAGGCCCTTTCCCATGGCTCCTGACGACGTCGTGGACGTTACGATCTCGGTCGAATCTCTCGGCTGCAATGAATCATTGCCGATCGTAAAGTTAACTTACGGATGCTAATTTCATTCAACCCTTTTGTATTTATTGGTTAACATACTTCCCACTACTTTCTAACGTTTTTTCCCACCAATTCTTATTTCCGTTTGAATTTAATGGCCGTCTGTAACCGTAGTTTCATCCACGTATTTTTCTCCGAGCTATAATTTTTTATACAAATACTCTCTCATGACTATATCCGACAAAGATGATCGTGAACCATTACAAATTCTTGCTCAGTCCGCCGGCCAAATAATGTCAAAACTAAATAATCAAAGGCTCCCTCGGAATGTTAGATTCAAATTAATTCAGCATGAAACAAGAGATTTGGCCGTAAATATCATTTATCGTCGAATTTATGAGTGTGCGTGGTTGAATGCTTTCTAAAATTCGCGAGAAAAAGTTGAATGTTCGATTTAGTCACCAGAAAAATTGAATCCGCATGAGTAAGCATTGATCGAACGCCAACGTAGTCTCGAACAAAGTTCTCGTTTTCAAAAGATGAAAAATAATCTCGAAGTGAATCCCCCGTCTCTATATGGTTGTCGGTCTTCCAATATTACAGTGAGAATGCCGAGACTGTTGAATGCAAAGGTGTAGACTTATCGTGGGTGGACGAGCACGAGGGAGAGAGAAACGAGAAGATACGCTCTTCGCGCAATTTCTTTTTCTTTTTTTCGTCGACGAAAAGACTCTTTCAAGGGGCGTCTCGTAAGACACTGGCACCTCTCCGTATATATGTTTGTAACGCGTAGGTGCCATTTCGCGTATGTACACGAATGCGAGAAAAATCTCGTGATAATATAACAGACACGGACATATATGCATATGCGTCATCGACCCAAACTGCGATCTATTGCGACACCTCCGCTTTCGGGATATTCAACGATTCCTTCACTTCCGTACGTGGAATTTCATTAATAAATGACAAAAAATTTGAAATGTATATATGAGACGGCCACACTAACGAAAAACTTTTTTTTTTACCTCCTCCTTCATGAAATCATAGTTTATAACATAATGTTGAACCTCGTGAAAGGAAATCGCCGTGGAATTTTTTCAAGCGGTGACGCATTGAGTTTTTGTGTTCGCCATTTGATTAATACGTAAGAAATCGAATTCTAACGGTTGGAGGGAGATAATATTTTTTCTAGACGACGGACGGTGCACTATATGATAGCATTCGTTAACTTAAATGTTTTCCTCCAATCGGAAGGTCGTAGAAGAATTCTTAACGTCATAGAAAACGTTCCTATTACAATTTTTGGAAATTTTGTTTTAGCGATAGAAATGTACATTGAGTTCATTTACATTGAATAAATGTAATGTGTTTAATCTACTTAACAGATATCATTCAACATTTAATTGCGGCCGAGGCGAGGAAACTAGACATTTTACGCAATCTTGAATATCTCAAAAGATCGTGGGTTAAAAATTTTCTACAATGCCTCGATCAGAAGAAAGCATATAAGGTTTCAAACGCTGCTATACAGAATTCTGTCCATTTTACAGAAAAATTATTATCTCCCTCCAACCGTTAGAATTGAATTTCTTATGTCTTAATCAAATGGCCAACACAAAAACTCCATGCGTCACCGCTCAAAAAATTCTCAAGGCGATTTCCTTTCACGATGCTTAGTATTATGTTATTAACTATGGTTTCATGAAGTGGGAACTTGAAAAAAAAATAAAGATTTTTTTTGATACAGTCTAAAATATAACATAAATGTTTACTCCCATTTTCGCATTTTGCTGCAGCGCGTCAGATGAAGCGAAAAAGCAGCCCTCCTCGCTCGCTTTTTCTCCGGTAATTGCTGGTATTTATAAGCGATAGCCCGAACCCCCTGTGGGGGAGTTATCGCATCTCACTGCTTTTCTCTTCTATATACATACATATATACAATATGAGTTAGCTCGAGAGTCGACATTTTCAGCCCCTCCGACACGATATTCTCTGCCGGTGGCTGGAAGCGTAATATGGTAATACGGGCAATGGCCCATATTGACATGAACGATGCCGGCAATTCGAGGGACAGACCTCTGTCTCTCGCCCGGACGACTGTTTTTAATTTCCTCGCGAAGTGAATTTCCTCTCACCCCCATCCTCCCTCACCGACTCGGTAAAACCGTTCTCAATCTCTTTCCATTCCCCATCTCACTCTCTACTTTTTGCGCTGCATATACATTGTCGCGTTACGTTTCTGTCTATTGCTGAACACGAGTGTCCAATTCACCCCTCTCGGCTCATAGTGGAGGGGTTGATATTGCCAGGAATCACTCATAATCACTTTCCTCCCAAAAACCCTTACTCAATTCCGCACGCATATATATGCATGAATCTGTCGTACATTTCCACCGACTTCTGTTTAATCCACCCTCTCAATTTTTCTTGATTTTTTTTCCTATTCTCGACGTTTTCATTTTTTTTCTTCTGAGGCAAAAAATCGCAAGTCTTTCCGCTGCCATATCGCACTCATTTTCGTCGGTTACCGAGTTTCGTACACCGAGGGAACCGCTCGATTATATTGTGTCTACCCTGAATAAAAGCTTCCGGGAATATATCCTATTTTTTTATCCTATAACTCTCTCCTTCGCGATCTCTCGCTCTCAGTCTAACAAAGAGGCAACCAAACTCAAGGGATATCCGATTTTTCCTCGAGGCAACGAGCACTTTTCTTCGAAGCTACGCTGTATGATAAATATCCACGTATGAAGCTTTCTCCACCGAGCTGCCTATTATTTTCAGCGACTCCCCTACGATAATGATTGTAGTAATGTATTTATTAGACAACATGAAAATATAGTTGTGGGGAAAAAAGGTTGATACCAGATTGTTTGCGTTATAGTATCCAGAATTTTTGGGTTTTTAATGGATTTTGGCAATGTATTAGGCGATTGTGACAGCTGTGTTCTGTATGCATTTGTCAGTAATGCAAGACATCAACGATTTTTTGTTTAGTCTTATTTTGTTGGGCTCTATGGGAAGAAAAAATCTTAGGAGTGGTTATAAAAATCCGTATCTCACTTGATGGCGAATGGTTCATATAATTACAAGGAGACAAAGAATGAGGGAAGAGGCATATCTGTTGCCATAAATTTGTTTCGAGTCTTCCAGAGCTTTCGGAGTCTGGATGAGAATTTGAGTTATACCTTCTTTACTCAACGTTGCGGAAGTAATTCTTTTATTCTATTCTCTGCAATCCATGAGGTACAGTTAAACAGTCGAAGCTTTTTTGTCTTCACTTTTTCAAATACTTTCAATCACGTCGTATGTCGTTAAATTATCCGATCGTTCGGTGATCAATTCCTCGGAAAAATCAATTGGTGGTAAACTTTCATCGACAAGATAATGCGCGCAAACCGCCAAGCTGGAAAAAAAATATATCACGCACATCCATTGAATCCGCTAAAGTGTGAATTATTCGATCCCAATCAAAAGTAACCCTCTCTAAAATTTCATTCTAACCCTTTCGACATTGCAGAGCTGAAGAAAAGAAAAAACAAATCAGGAAGTCAGTGCTGCATAAGGGATATATTCGGGTCTCTCGGAATAGGTAACCGTTTGAAAGAGGGTCGAATATATAGTTTCGTCAGTTTAGGGCACACAGAGATCCTTCTATGATGTTGTAGAACAAGATTGTCCCCCGGTGCTCATTCGCGGGGGTAGCCGAAGGTTGAGGTCCCTAAAAAACGCAAAAGTGTCTTGTATATGGCATGACACCTGGGCCCCCCTTCGACTCTGAATTCTGCTTTGTGTGTCAAGTGGACATTAAGCAGTAGCGCCCTCCATGAATTGTAATCGTTACGATCTAGATCTTTCTCGTCACGCTGCGCTGTACGTTCCGCATTCGTCCGTTACATACACGGGCTTTGGAAATTAAATCACCATTATGCCTCGTTTCGTTAATGTCACCATCGTGAATATACATACATACTAATATACAGATATATATGGTAGATAAAATATATTTATAACGTATATGAATAACCATATCTCGTCGTGTCTCATCATACCCGTCGTCATTGCCAATGTGCATGTGCAAACGCATTTACAGGCAAACAGCAGCGCGTTTTACAAAAGCGCGGCTCTCTCGCCGCGAGAGATTTCATCGTGTGGGACGCTCACAGGTGTTCGCACTGCCACCTCTCCCGCCGGAACGATTATTAGCGATATATTAACTCTGTTCGTGCGACGTTACATATAACGTGGCGTAATGCTTTTTCCGAAGCGAGACACGCTCTCCGATATGCCATTCTGTTGCAATAATCTCAACCCTTTTTTTTCTCCAACTTCCTCGCACACATGCATCGATCGAGAAGTTCGTATCACATTTTTCTTCTCTATTGGCCTGCAAACAAGTGTTCTTGCGAGAGAGATTATTATCTGATCGATCGTCGCTCGAGAGCACCACCAGGGCCAACCCGTTTGTGTGTGTATTATGATTGCTGTATGGCTTTTCCATGTGTAATTATAACACGGAGTCGCAGCATTAATGGCTCTCGACCCGCTCTACGCCATCGATAACCCGCGCAATTCACCGTTTCGTCGGCGACTGATGCAAGTCAGATTTCCTCGTAGGTGTTTCACTGCCTTCGTATTTACACATGTCGTTTTTTTTCTCTTCTACCGGAGGATTATGGTGCCACGCGAAGGGAGCAGATATTGAGCAAACGAGACACACTTTTGTCACAGACGAGATATGATTTATTCATTCAGGGGAGACTAAGAACTGGGACACGCAAGAATTTTTCGTATGAATGGAAAATGATCACTAGATATGAATGAGTTTCATGTTGTTTGGGAAATTTCACAAATTTTTTACTATGAGGGGAAATTTATCCGTTGATTTTGGCTGTTTCACAACGAAGACTTGGTAAATGAATTAAAATATGTACAAGATGGGAAAATGGTTTTCCAATGTTTTGGGGCATTATTAACATACCGACATGAGAATCTTGTATATTTTTTTATGACAAACTTCTCGAAAGAACTTGATCAAACTTCTTTCATCGCCTGCCTCGACAGTGTTTTTTATATATTAACTGCCAAAATAATTAAGTTCGATCGAACATACGTTTGGCTCAAGATGGATCTTATATTATATCTATCAAGATGGATCGTTCAAACTTAAGATTCGTTTGAACTTTAGTTTGATGGGAAATAAATAATTTGATGATCTTAAGTACTTAAAATTCGGGCTTTAGATAAACTTGATTTGTCTATACATCAGCCCGTATATGAACCGCTGAAATCGCATGTAAAATTGGAGTGTGTAGGTTTTAAATACTCATCGTTAATTCCATAAGGATTTAATGGATTTCGGCGATACAGGTCCAAAGAACCATCGAGGGGAAAGGAAAGAGCGGTTATGTGTATGGAGGGTCCTCTCAGGATTAACCAGGAAGATGTATACTGATGAAATCTTATACGGTCTGACCGGTCGACAAGCTCTCTCTCTCTCTCTCTCTGCCTCTCGTTCGTCGGTTAATAAATGGTTCTCCGCGCATTCGTGTGCTCTTGGTGGCGCGAGAACGAGGGCAACCGAGGGTTATTAAAGGAGTGCGATTAATTATGTCTCTCGTCGTCGTCGTCGTCGTCGAGAATGACGAGGTTCCTGTGGTTCGTCGACGAGTCAGATACACACACAACACTGCACCAACGTCGGGGGCTCTCTCCCTCATTTTCCCTTCCTTTCTCTCTCTCTCTCTCTCTCTCTCTCTCTCTCTCTCTCTTCTGTCTCTCTCACTTATTCTCAATCTCTGGTAACATCCTCGAAGCTATGGGACACAAAATCCTCGGGGACGTCTCTCGGAGCCGAGAATTTAGCTCCACGGATTCATGTCGACAGCCTGAGACGTGATTTTTTGCTGACGGGATCAAGATTTAACCTATGGCGAGGTTGAACTCGGTATTTTTTAATCGAATTATATGCATGTCGCGAGGAGGATTCGCTAAATGGCTAATCTCGGGGTAAATCAATTAGCGACTGATTATGAGCACTAGGGAATAAAGGAAAAAGTTGAAAAAGACGACGCAAAAATGGTATTTGCAAAAGGTAACTCTCGTGTTTCTGCTGAAAAAAGTTTATAGCGTGGAAGAGATTTTTAATCCAGTCAATGGTGCATTTTTTTACATGCATTATTTATTTATTTATCATTTATTATGTGAATTAACTCTTAATACTTGACACACTGGAGTACAAAACACCTCAGGTCTAAATTTCCTTAATTTTAAGTATCTATAAAATTTCAACAAAATGGAGCCTATAACGACATCTGTCATTAGTTCGAAGATGCCACTACTCCATCAAGTTTATGGCATCACTCTAAGAGAATAAGTTTTTACGTAGGAGCCGTCCAAAGTCGAGTGGTGTCGCCTGTACCGCAGTGTGTTAAGTAAGGTGGAGTGCGAAAATTATGTGCGAATT
>JABMBS010143259.1:0-13683 GCA_018491695.1 Lissonota sp. PSUC_FEM 10030012 | reverse complement strand
ATATTTTTTCACAAAGTTCATGTAAAACTGTAACTTTTTTGTCTTAAGCATTTTTCTGTTAAATCAAATGCTCACGCGATATAACGATATTTTACAAATTATGAAATTTTGAAAAACTCGAGAAAATGCGATCCAAAAATTTTGAAAAAATTTACAATGTTTTTTTTTTTCATATAATTTAATATAATTTGACAAAATTTCAATTTTTTTTTGAAAGTGGACAACTTTTTGACAACATTATGCCAAATTTCAAATTCCTACGTAACATAGTTTTCGAGAAAAACCTCTTACATGACAGACGGACGAACATGTGAGTTATCTTATCAGGGTTCCGTTTCGCTTTTCAGATACCAAACCGCAAAAACGTTGAAAACTCAATATTTCAAAGATCCCTAACTCACAATCACTTTCTATTGAGATCTTTTAGGCTTGCTCTCTTTAAATTAATCTTTAATCACTGCGAGTAAACTTGCCGTTAGATTAATCTCGAAAATCAGAAACAGGATGTGTTTACATAAACGTAAACAAAATCAAATTTACCCAAGGAGATAACTTATCTCTATAAAAATTGAAAAAAATTCATATACCCAGATCATTTGTCTCTGAAAGAACAAGCTTTGCTACAAAAAACTTGTAGTGTTGATAATGACTCCAGCAAAGTGTTGAAGAGTGAAAAAGTGGGCCTCTAAGTAGGATTGAAATACGAGTGCTTGAGGGATCGTTGAATGCACCATTTATAATAAATATATCACGTGTACGCGTACATGTAACATGCGATATAATGGAATACCTACTCTCTGGAAAATCAATTGTTCCAGCGAGTAGGTGATACGTAATAAAGTTCTGTCCCGCGAATTTATCGTCGTGTGTGTCGCACATTCGCAATCGTTTCTGTCATACACACTCTTTATCTTCGCCTCTAACGTTGTTATAAATGTTGGAATTGTATCATAACTACCGTGTGGTTATTTCACGCGGGAGGGTGGAGGCCCTCTCTTTCCTCGTCAGGGACGACAACCACACTGGCGATACTTTCATGTGTACGCCAGAGGGGACTTTATAATAGCGGTACAGAAGGAATGGCGTACGTGGAATCGTAAATAGTGCAAATAGAAAATCCGTTACGGCGCATAAGCTATCGGGAATCGTGGTCTATCTCCGTTTCTCTCTTGGGACGGAGAGGACAGGGCCGCCGCGTTTCTATGTATACCGCGGGAGTTGCACCAGCAGCAACATAAGCAGCGGCAGCAGGAGCAGCAGCAGCAGCAGCAGCAGCTCTGCAAGCAGCATGCAACAGCATGGAGAGAGCCACAGGCTCTTTTCTCTCCGCTCTGCGGCATTCAGCACGGATGGCGGGACGGCATTCTTCCAGTCGCTTAGCCACCGCGTGCCAACGACTTGGCCGCGTCTCTGCCACCACACCGACCAACGGACGGACGTATAATGGCGTACAAACGCTCACCGTAGGGCTATAAGGGAGACCGAACGAGCCGACAAAATTGAACCGAGAAATTTCATAATCATTCTTCGAGTTAACGCAAAGCCTACCCCTTTCGTTTTTGTTTTACTCTCTTTTTCGTTTTTGCCACGATACTCGTTGTTTTTTTTCTTTCCTCCACTTAAGAAGAGGCTTGTCCCGAAATTGTTTTGTCCTCGTTACTCCGATCCGATCGAAATGCACCGTGAAAAAAATGTGCAGTCATCAGACGGATGAATGTATATTCTTTTTTCCTTCTCCTTCAATTTTCGATAAATTTAGCGTTTTTGTCGGATAAATTTTGTCTCAATTGTATGGAACCTGCTCTGGCCGACTTGCCGGTGGTTCGTTTTTTTTTTTTTACTCTCCGGTGAAAGATACGACGGGTAAACTCAATTATTTTTTACTACGTAATTGCAGTCTCTGCCGTAAATAATACATTTATGACTTTAGGTGCACATTTCGATGGAATTAAAAATATTTTTTTTTCCTTCTCTCTCTGAAAGAGACGATAAGAAACCGGTTTTTAATCGTCGATAACCAGCGACTGCGCCTGGATGGCAAAAACCAATATAGCCCTTGAGCCAATAGCTGGTGAAACGTTTTGCTAGATAGTCGATCGTGTGTGGTGCATAAAAGAAATCGTAAAATCGATAACATTCGCGAGATACACATTTTGTCGGTTATATCATTTGAGTGTGTATATAATAATGGGCCCGGATGCTGGTTCGGCGTCGAACGTTTGACGATTAATAATAGAATGGACGGAATATTCGATCGGTTGAATCGGTGGAGCAAAAACGTTCTCGTAACTCGTCGAGCCAACACGTTTTACTCCTACGTAGCTTCTATTGTGCCCAAACACTTCTGGAAATACACGGCTAAATAATCGATCCATTGTTCGATGCCCCCGGGAAGTCTGACTGCAGGTAGCTCTCCCGATTTTGATGTATTTATTTTATTATCGCTTATACATGTGTCTGCGTTTGCCACGATGATAAGCGACAATAGAGCTCTTCCCGACTGCCCACGAAAATAAATTAAATTTATTTAAATGTTTGACTCCAATCAGTCGCTTTTATTCCAACGAATATTCATTTGGTTTCAAAGAAAGTATTTCCACGTTGCTAATAGATCTGAGCGTAAAATCGCGAATTGAAAACCCGCGTACTCACGACAAATACAATGATTTGATCACGAGAATAAAGCTCATTTGATTCGTTCCTTTTATTAGCGAATTACATATCGGTGTGAATCACCATAATATTTTCTCGGTTCACGATGGGAAAGTGAGGAAATGTATTTGAGGTGTAAAATGAACGAAGCATGATTTAAAAACATAGAAACAGAGAATTTTTATTCGTCAGTCATCATTTGTATTTTAGTCGTCATTTCGGACACAGGGCTGTTCGCGTTGATGTGCAATCGACGCAGCGATACGCGATAGCAATTAGAAATATATATTTTTTCATCGGAGTGAAACGAAAAGTAAACAACTTTGCACGAATCGTTGAAAACGATGCTCACAAAAAAAAAAAAAAAAAATATTCAGCGAATAATGGGGCCCCTCCCTGTTCCTTTATTTTGCGAATTCTCCAATTATCTTCAATAGCGAAATAAATAAGAAATATATACGCTACACTTTACAAATGTTCATTTTCACGTTTTATCACGGCCCAAAATTTTTCGACGTGTCCCTCATCTTTATTATTCTCACACAGAGCGTCTACGCTCTCGTGAAGGGACATTGTGTAAAATTTGATAAATGTTCGTTTCGTTCGATGAACGATCAATTAAAAAAAAAAAATACAAAACAAAAATAATAATTCGAATACGATGACGTAAAAAATATTAGGAAGTGATATCACTACGAGCACGTGCGCTCGCTTGAAGCTACATACACGCAAATGTCATGGAATGTTTCTTTTATTTTACATTCTTTTTTTCAACTAAATGTAATAAGTACGTCTGTGATATGTTTCGAAAAATCGGATGGAATTTTGTTCTCTTTCTTCTCTCACGTATCACCGAGAACCAGACGACTTTTTCACTTTCGCGTCATCACTTTCTTTCAATACGTATTTTGAAATATATTTACCATTTATACGTGATTTTCAATGACGTTTGCGGTATATGTTGTACCATGAATAGTTAATCACGCGCTATTTATTATACATTGATCCTTTCTCTCTCAATTCGTCGCTATTTGCGTCACAAAACGTGTGAACAATTGTGCGAAACAAAAGTGAATTCGAACGACATATTGTCCGATACAAACGCGTTTTTCACTCTTATGGTTTGGAATAATAGAAGTGTAATTTTTTTTCTCACGAATATTTACATTCATTTAGTCTATCTATTCAACGAACCACTCAAATTTACAATGAATTGACAAAATATCTATGTATATGTTTTTTTTTGTTTATTGGCACATTTTTTTTTCGTTTTCGACGCTTTGAATGAAAATGCACCTCAGGATAGACACTTTTTTTCTCCGCTATTTCTCTCTTACACACATACCGACATTTTCGTACATATATTTACAGACTTTAGAGTGCCATGCACATTGTTTTCGTAACAGTTTCAACGTCCTCGATGTACTTCACCTTTTATCCGTGTTTTTCTCACGTGTAATACGACTTTTCTCGACTATTTACACTCAAAATAAACGTATTGCACACACACATTGCAGAGACTCTATCAGTGAGGAAAAATAAAAAAAAATGCAAAAAAACATATATAACGCACTCACAGAGACACAAACGAGCACCGAGACGTACACAGTGTTGCACCGAATATCGAGTCAATATATTGCGTATTAAGCCTCGGAACACGCGGTAAAATTGAAACAACGATAACAAAAAAGTTTATCTTTTTTCCATCTCCATTTTTTTTTTTTTTTCATATGTGAACCGCCGCCGATCTCGAACCCGTCGAAGTTTGATTGTTGTGCTGCCGTCGGACCGGCGGTGGTTGCCTTCTCTGTTGGCTCGTTCGTTGATTATTCGGCACATCCGGCAACGCGAATCGCAACTTTTCCCAGAACAATTTGTCGCCCCACTGCAAGTATGTGTTTGTCTTGAGATAGAGTCTTATATCGGGATCGAGATCCCTCTGTGGCACATCACCGACGAGCACCAGTATCAATCGTCGTCTTCGATCACGTAGTACCTGATGATGCGCCGATTTAAAGTCAAAACGACACCATTCGGATTTTATAAAATTCTCGGACAGTACCATTATCGTTCGTCTCGATGATTCGACAGCCTGCACTATCGTGTCGGCGATGAAACTACCAACGGGAAAGTCACGATAGTGCAGGCACAATTTGTACGAGGGATTGCCCATCTCGAGAACGGGAGCGAGCTCCTCCGCGACGAATGCCTCGTCCTTTGAACTGTAACTGACAAACGCGTCGAACAGTTTGTCACGATCGTCGCGATCGGTGTCCGTGTTTCTGTAGAATATACGCACACCGAAACGCGAGTGAAACCACACGCGAAACTCTTGACGGAATATAAAAGCGAGCATGCACAGTAGAATGACGACGAGAAAACCGGCGAGTGTTGCAACGAGCAATGGCAAATAATCCTGAAATGCCTGACGTTCGATAATCGTTTTGGTTAAATTTCCCTGTATTCCATTGTCGATGCTCGCCAATCCCGTGCAGCCTGACGATAAACTCGTTTGATTGTTGTCCGGTGTGTTTGTCGCGGTTACGGAAAAACCGAATTCATCGTCTCGATAAACCTCGTCGCCGAAAGCCTCGAGTTCCGTTATATTGTGAACGCATCGCAATTGCGAGAGATCGCTGACACGACTAACGGAAGCGCGTATCCACTCGCGATAAACTTGAAGATAATCGCACTCGCAGGACCAGGGATTACGCGCGAGACTGACTTCGATCGAGGTGGGCAGAGACCAAACGGCTAAGGTCGTCAGGTGATTGCCCTGAAGTCGAAGAACTCGCAGTGAGCGCAACGGACCGAAAGTGCTGTTACCCACGCTCGAAATCTCGTTGTTGTGAAGATTAAGAATTCTAAGATTGTCGAGACCCTCGAACTCGTGACCCCGTAGCTCGCGAATTCTGTTATCCTGTAGATGAAGATCCTCGAGATCACGTAGACCGTTGAACGAACGATTTTGCACGATCTCGATGTTCGAGCCATTGAGAAATAGTATCTTGAGCTTTTTACGACCAATGAAAGCGTGACTAGATACTATTCGCAAATCATTACCGTCGAGATAGAGACGCGTCGCGTCCATTGGTATTTGTTCCGGTAACTTGTTGACGTGACCGCCCGCCGAGCAATCCACGACATTTGCCGACCATGATTGGTCATGATAACACGTGCAATTCGTGGGACAGGTCATCTCGCAGTCGCACGCGTCAAAGTCGCAACAGTGACACAGAGCGAAACAGTGAGCCTCGTATTTGCAAAGAAATTGCGAATGCGATGCCTCGACGAGAGGCACGTACATCTGCTCCCTGTCGTACAGTAACTGGCAATAGATGCTCTCGAGATCCATCACTCTCGGCTGTATACGGGACTGGCTCTGTTTGTTGACGCGCTGCAACCACTCCATCGTGCAGTCACAGAGATACTGGTTGTCACCGATGTAAAACTCGGGCAGTTGCTTGTCCGCTGGCACTGCACTTATACGTAACGCGTACGGCTCGAGATTCCTTATTCGATTGCCTTTAAGATCGACCCGCGTCAAATTAGGCTTTTTGAAGAAAGCGTAACTCTGAACCTTCGAAATGAGATTGTCGTTCAGAGCCAATAGCTCGACACTCATCGGTATCGCGTTACCCGTTATTTCCGTCAATTTGTTTTCACTCGCGTCGAAGTAGCTCAATTGCAATTGAGTTTCGATCTCGAAGTAATTACCCAACTCACTGATCTCGTTAGAATGAATATCCAGCCACTGTAATCCGGTAGGTATCATCGCGTAATCGAACCACTTGAGTCTATTGTCACTGACGTTGAGCCAAACGAGATTCGGCAGATTCGTGAAAAGACCGGCAATGTCGGTCAGCTGATTACCATCCAAACGTATCGCCTGAAGATTGAGATTCTCATCGAACGCACCTGGCTCAATGTGCTGTATACGATTGCGCGACAGATTCAGTATCTTCAGTTCTTTGATCTTCTCGAAGATTCCCTTGGTCAGATTGCCGATATGATTCTCGGTCAGTCGAAGGCCGTATAACTGGGACACGTGGTCGAATGTGCCACTTGGTATCTCAGTGATGAGATTTTCGCCGAGATCGAGGGTTCGCAACAGGGGCGTGGCTTTGAGGGCATCCGGCACAGCGGCTAGACGATTACCATTGAGATGCAAGTCCTGAAGGGAGGAGGCATTTCGTAACGAGCTCGGATGAAGATCGCTGAGCCTGTTATTATCGAGGGATAGAAGACTGAGCACGTACAGACCGCTGAGAGTGGTCGCGTCGATAACACTCAACTGATTATCACTTAGGACAAGGGTGTGCAAATTGTACAGTGCCGAGAATGTATTCTCGGGCAGGCTCTCAATAAGATTCTCCTGTAAACGAAGAATCTGAAGACTGTAGAGATCGCGAAATACCGCCGGTTCCAAGCGTCTTATGCGATTGCTCGACAAATCCAGCACAACGAGACGCATGAGACCGGTAAAGGTGGCGGCGTTGACCCATTCGGCGGTGAGCTCGTTCATCGACAGATCGAGCACAAGCAGCTGCTTGAGCTCATTAAAAAGACCCGGTGGCAGAACATTCAGCGTATTGTTTCGCAAATGAATCTCCTGTATGTCTCTCGCGTCGTTGAAGAGTTCTGGAGGTAAACTCGTCAGACGATTGTCGCTCAGGCGAAGAATAGCCAACGTTGCGAGACCCTCGAAGGCGCGATCGGCCATAAAATTTATCGCATTGCTGCGCAAATCCAGTGACCTCAGTCTTGCTAGTCCGGAGAACGCCGCTGCTGGTAGGCTCTCGATGCTGTTGTTACTAAGATCCAATTCACGAAGACTCGAGGCGCATCTGGCATCGGTATTGAAATTGAAACTCGCCACTTCGCGCAGTCGATTTCGCGTTAGGTTGAGCATCTCTAGATTGTGAAGAGAACAGAGCGAGCCCTCGGGCAAACTCCACATGTTATTCTCGCCGAGATCGAGCCTCTCGAGCTGACTCAATTCCTCGGTAAATGCTCGAGCGGACACGTCGAGCGCCATCGCCGACCAATCAGTATTGTGCGTCTTGACCGTGAGATTTCGCAATTCTTTGAGACCTTTGAACGCATCATCCGAGAGATTACCGATCTTGCAGTATTCAATGACGAGCTCCCGTAATTCAACGAGAGGCCTGAAACTGCCGGCGCTGAGGGAACTCTGATAAAACAGTGCATCGCTGCACTCGAGCCTCAGCCTAACTGTATGCTGCGGCTGTATAACGCTGAAATTCGTATTCTCCAATTCGCTGTTAATAGTCCTCAGACGACAGACGAGCGATACGTCGTCTTCGGTGTCGCCGGTCGCGACCCACCTGCACTCATCGGGCGCCTTGTATCTCAGTGCTTTGCTCAACGATGCACCGAGAACACCGAATATCGTTCCCAGTAATATAGCGAAAAAAGCAGGATTGCCCTGCATCTTTGCGCGCTCTCTTGATTATTATTCCATGCACCCCTAGGGAGGTGAGGAGGCGGAATGAGAGAGGTGCTTGTTAAGGGTTTACGTATGCGCCTCGAGAAACCGGCTCAGGGCCCCATCTGAATAATCGCTATCTCGCATCTCTCATCGATCTTCTCCGCGTTACTTTGCGGGCTTCTTGATCCTCTCAACCTCGCACTGCACCACAGCCACTTGTACGGCTTATATCCACAATAACGATAATCCCATGGTTACTTATCACCGCGTTTAGCCCGATACTAATGACTTCGCTATGACCACCGTTACGCGTTGGAGTCACTTTAACAACTCCGATTTTTTGTACGACGATGATACGAGCACGGGCGCGACCGACCGCGAGATAACACGGCTTGAATGAGTGGTGGACGTTGCGGCAAGAGCCACGGTTCACCGAGGACTGGTGGCTTGTAGCTTGTTGGAACGAAGCTGGGCCCGCTACCAGCAGATCCCGTCTCCCCTTCACTTCCTTCGCCGCAGTTCTATCTGTCTTTTTCTCCTTCTCTCTCTCTCTCTCTCTCTCACTTTATCTTTCTCACTCTCCCTCGTCTCCGAGTCCTGACTTCTTTCCTTCCCCTACCACGACTACAAGGCCCCTACCTGGGCCCGCCGTCTTGGCGAGCCTATAAAAACAAGACAGGTACACTCTGCGGGCCCTTACAGTGGCTCTTCTCCTTTGGCTGCCTCTCCACTGTGCTTATCCTCTCTCTCTCTCTCCTTCTTACTATCGCCATCGCTTCTGCTCTTGCTATGGCTCTTCGCTGCTGCACGGCATATCCCATCGCATCGCCATGGCGTTGTATCGCGGCTCCTTCCCTGCGTTCTAGAACGAACTGCAGCCGCTTCATCCGCTCGGATCTTATATTCTCCTTGTTGAGAAAAGTCTATCTCTCTCTTTTACATTTATTGACTCTCCCTCACTTTTTCCTCTTTCTCCCCTTTATTCTTCTTTCTCGCTCTATCTTTCTTGTCATTCGCAAGATTCACGAAGTATACCGTCGGCATGTTTTGCCAGAGAGAACACCTTCGCCGGTGAAAAGTAAACCCCGCTCGTAGCCTCACGTTTACCCCATTGTCACGTGAGCTCCGTGAATCTGACGATACAAAGAGTTTGGCTGAAAGCATCGGCAGTGTGTCCCTACCGCGTAAAAGCTTCCATCCAATATGCCGGTCGCGAGAGATACGTGATGCTCGTCGACGGTGACGAAAACCAAAACAAGCGAGGGAGGCGAACGATTGTGTCATTGACCATGAGGACGGAAGACGGAGGGAAAAATAAAGAAAGAGCGCTTGAATTATTTCTCCAAACAAGCCTGGTCCACTCGACAATGAGGCTTAAGAGGTTCACAATGGTCGCCTCAGAGAGCTCGACAAGCGTTAACGGGATCACCTTTCTAACGCCTTGAAGCTATTTCCAGTACACAGACATGTATATATCTATATGGTTTATTCCACTAGGTACTGCCATAATAGTGGTTCAGTCTCGTTAGAACTCTTTCCACCGCAGCTAAACTCTGTTTTATTCAGTCGTCAACAAAAGATTGATAAAGGTACACGGACGTGCTTATTCCCTCTCACTTCCTCCCTTTCACTGTCACGTAGAAGCAAGCGACATTTCTCATCGCAAAACGAGTCTCTTCCTTCTTCCATCTACCTTTTTCTCTCTCGTTACTCGGCGCTCATCTTGAAGAATGCGTTTCCAATCGAGTTTCAACACTCTTCGCCGCTTCTGCTAGGAAACGCCAGTGATGGAGCTCGCCCTCACGTTGAGTGGGCGTCCGCGGGATATGAGGGTTATCAATGACTTATCATCGGTTAGTTATTTATGAGGCAAAGTGGCCGCTGAGTGCGCTGCTGCGAAGCCAATGAGAAGAATCTTCCGCGCACCGGTTTGATCGAGTCTGGCTCTTCATTCGCCCCTCGTTGTTACACGTTCAGCTGGATGCTTCGGGGTTCAGTTAAATATGAGAGTGAAAGAGAGAGGGATAGAAAGAGACTAACGTAAGAGGCAAAGAGAAGTCGGACTAGCATTTCTCCCTCGTTGGATCCAATAAGCATTCGCACTTGGGGTGTGAAACGATCAGGCGGGTTGCATTAGCCATACTACTGCGGGCGGGAGAAGTGATCCTACAGCCGGGAATCGCGAAGGGAGCCCCGTTAAGTGGTCCCCCATGGTGCTGGCCTACCCCCTGTCAAGAATGGCCTCTTAACAGCGCGAGAGAGCTCGTGCGGATTCCCGTCGTGCTCTTGGCACGTTTTTTTCTCTTTTTTCGTCTTGTTCGCTTTATTTATTCTTTTATTTTGTAGGTTAGGTTAGAGAACCGAAAACGAAAGTGGAGAAAACGTTTTGGGGCGCACAGCGGAACATTTCAACCGACGATTCTACTGCAATGTGCCGTTGGGCCTTCTCGTCCCGAAACGCTACTCACTCATTCGTGTCCTCCGCTCTTACATAAAGATTCTTCGGTCAATCGGCTAATTATGCGCTTTAAAGTGTCTTGCCGCTTCGCCATTGATTGTTATTATAATAACGTTGCCCGCGAGAGGCCACGGGGCTCCGGCTCACCTAATATTTTAGCTCCCCTTTATCCCTCTCTGCCGGCATCATCCAACGCCACCTATGCTTCTCCTCTCGCTGGCACCTCTGGCTCTCGCCCAAAGAAACCCTTCGTTTTCCCATTAGAAACGTTGCGCGGTTTGCACGTGCAAGAGCGAGAGAGAGAGAGAGAGAATGGGAGAGACGGAGAGGGTCTGGTAAAAAATTGCCCACGACTGCACGCTGGCCGCGACCACTGCCGCTTTATAACGACTCTTCCCTGTGCGTTATTTCGCCTCTTCTTCATATGATGTTTTTTCTCCTTTTTTCAAACTCTCTCTCTCTCTCTCTCTCCGTCTCTCTTCGTTCTTCTTTTTATTTTTTAATTCTTTTTTTGTTCTCCGACGAACTCTCGGTCGGCGCTTCTTCACGGAGCGGAATACGAAGATTCGTCGACGTTTTCTCTCACCTGCGGAGAAACATTTATTTCACGACTTCTTGTCACACGTCCGAGGCTCACATTAGTTTCATATATTTTCGCGCATATACGAGAGCTACCTGACTGAATAAATTATACAGGAAAGAGAGAAAGAGCGTGAGCACATAACCGCAGTATCCTCGCAATCTCTCTCGGTATATGTGCAAATGAAATATCGAATTAATTCTCAACGTGACACGTTCGATTCTTTTTTTTTTTTGCTATTTTTTATTTTTATTTTTTTTATTTCGCTGAAAGAGCCAGAATTGCCAAATTGTATATTCATATTTGTGCTGGTTTTGCGCGGATAAATTTATTTATTTTTCATTTGCCAGATTTTTTGCCGCACCTATACGAAGCAAGGACCTTTTTCCACCGAATCAGTGACGTGCAATGCTGCGATCGATAAAAAATTTAGGCAATATATACAATGTTGCAATGGTTTAAACGTTATATTCACCGAATACCTTCAATGGTAAAAAATTGTGGAGGAAATATTGGATATGTGTGCGTGGATTTATCTATGGTAGGCAGGAAAAACCTGGAACTATTGTGGAATTTAAAATGGTGGGGATTTTTTTTCAGTTGGGAAAAATGAGTGGAGGTTTTCGAGTTAGCGAGGTTCGACTGTATTAGAACTGTTGGTTAGAATTTTAGGAACTTAATTTGGTTAGGAAACGTCATTGAATTGTTTTGCCTGTTTTTAGTGGCCACCGCGTTATCAGATAACTATAACGAATTGTGAAAGAATCGGAGTTGATTCTTAATCAGCGACTAGCTCAACAAAGCGAGGTGGATGGAGAAAGAAAGAGAGAGGGCATGGTACAAGAATCGCTAATAATCATTTAACGTTTAATAAGCAGGTTGCTATCGCGGTGAGTGAACCGAGCGAACGGCCATGTTTAGTGTATACAGCACATCGAGGGGCAGAGGCAACATTTCTTAGGAAAATAATGAAGGATCGGTGGATAAAAAAGCATCGCATGTCAGGGCTGCTTTCTCACCACTCATATACACACATGCACACTTATATATCCTTCTCTCTCACCCATGAGTTCTTAGAGAAGGGCGCCCTTGTTTCACGGGATAAGGGGCTCTCTTTCTCTATCTCTGTTTCTCTACACTGTCCCTCGGGTATATGAACCGTTGATTATACCATAGCAAGTCATAATTACATACGATCGTGGGTACGTACACGCACTTCGTTGCCGCTGTAAACTCCGCATCTAGCTCGAAAGAGCCAACTCTCAACCTCGCTGCGTAGTACCGGTCATGTATACTATGTTACTTATACACTACATTACACGTTGTACCGGCCAGCACTAATTCCGCCTTTGCCAGGGATAAAAGGAAAAATATAAATAAAAATATTAAACGGCTAGATACGTAGCACGCAGCGGGTATTATATCCGTTGGGTGCTGCATACGACGTATACCTGCAACCCAACGAGAATCTCCCTATATCTTTTGTCCTCTCTTTCTCTCTCTCTCTCTCTCTCCCATTATCTCTGCTTCGCTTTTCGTCTTGTAAAATTTGCACGAAACGTCATGGCTGTCATCCTGGAAGTATCTACTAGTCGGGAGTTGTGGATTTGTGGCGTCTTCTCTCGCGACCACCATGCGCATTCCATCGCGTTGGAGACTCGCGCTTTTCTTCATTCGAATTCAGCGAGGGAAGAGAGATCTCTCTTCGCGTTATTGCCGTATACGCGCGGTGTTCCCGCGGTATTTGAACGTGACGAGGAGCAGGTCACGCGCCGATGCCTCTTCTTTATCCGTCTCGTGCGCTCTTTTCCTCGCGACTTTAACGTCGGTCCTGCAATTTTTCACGTAACCAACGACGAAGAGAGCCTTATTTAAAAATTCCCCTCGTTCCCGGATGAAGAATAGAGGGTTTTATAACCCGAACGATCGGGAGAAAGGGAGTAAGAGACGGTGCGGTTATGGAGAGTCTCGCGCCAGCACAAGCTGACTTTATAAACACCGTATCAACACTTGCTCGATTAATCACCTCGTTACACCATCGCCGGATCTCGCTCGTGTATATATATATACTCTTATTTCATCGACCGCGTCGTGCTGCATGTATAATTACTTTACCGAACTTGTGTATGAAATAACCAACAGCTTGGCGTTTATGTGTACAAGCCTACGTTCGACAATTACATACTTAACATCGGAGAACCGTTTATTTGTTTTTGGCAGGAAAACATTGTATTACATTGTCAACGTCGTTGTCTTGCATCCGAGAATTGTCGTTCTTAAGGCTTTGCATGAGTGCAGCAGTGCCAAAAATGCACTGATAGAAAAAATTAATGTAGCAGGGAAAACAGTGGGAATAAATCAAAATGAATACTATACACTCCAGGCCAAAAGTTTGGGTACACCCTACGAAATTCCGAGCCGCACTAAAAGTTTCATAACTTAGCGAAAAATAAAGATAATTGAAATTCCAAAGCGGCATTTTAAAAAGGATATATCAGGCTTCATTTTGCTTTTTTAGAAAAATTTTTGCGATTTTTTTTC